>JAUMGZ010172631.1:0-14800 GCA_032359645.1 Pododesmus macrochisma | reverse complement strand
GAAGACCATATTGACAGGGCTCAGAAAAGATTGGCACAACATTGAAGACCATATTGACAGGGCTCAGAAAAGATTGGCACAACATTGAAGACCATATTGACAGGGCTCAGAAAAGATTGGTACAACATTGAAGACCATATTGACAGGGCTCAGAAAAGATTGGCACAACATTGAAGACCATATTGACAGGGCTCAGGAAAGATTGGCACAATATTGAAGACCATATTGACAGGGCTCAGGAGAGATTGGCACAACATTGAAGACCATAATGGCTGATACTGGACAAATAGGTTGATTTTTTTGCTGTATACATATACAGTCATACATGTTTGATAAAACTAACACATTCTGCTCTGTAGGCAGTCTGCCATTTTTGTGTAGGACTGTTAAGTTGACTTAATTATTGTTCATTTTTTTGTATTTTACCAAGATTACTTTCTTTGAACAAGTATTTCTGAAATTTTATCCTTCCATCTTCAGTTGACACCATCAAAATCCAGAGAGGGAAATAAAGCGTGTTTGTTACTAGATTTTTATGATGCACATGATGTCTGGCACTTCCTGTCGGCCATTGCCATGTTCTTTTCTTTTCTGGTAAGTAACCAAAAAATATTGATTTGATTAATCAAATGTTACTTATAAATCCTTAACTACAAGATGGCACATGCTCTGTATACTTTTGACTTGAAAATAGTGAGATTTCATAAAAAAAAATTCTTATTTGCAGTTTTCAAGTGGATTTAATCTTTTTTAGCTGTTGTATTTTTTACGTACAGGTGGGCCAAATTGTTGTGAACTCACTGTCAAACGGTGAAACCATAAATCAGTTCACATCAGCTCTGAAAGTTTTATGCAGTAGTTGTTGATATTTATAAATAGACTAAGAGTCAGATACTAAGAAGAACCACAAGTCATGTGATCTCATAATATCTTTATCAAAATCAAAATTTATTCTGAAAAAGTTACAAAAAATGACTTTTCTGAGCTTCATATTAGGCAAGCTATTACAATGTTCATCCAGGAATTAAAATTGAAATATCTGTCGTAGTATAAGACTTCTTTCTCACAGATCAATTGATTTTGTCCCCTTTTAGAGGTATTATTATGTCTCAGTTTGTATCTTACTTGGTTTGGTTTATTGCCCTTCAGGGACATAGTCAGGTCTTTGGCAGGATTTTGTGTACCCTGAGCCGAAGACAAGTTGCCGGTTATTTCTAGAATTAGTTATGACCATATAGACTTGCACAGGTCATGACTGCCATACAGTCATGTTATTCCTGCAACCACCAACACCCTCCACAACATTCCTGTTTCTTATGGTCGTCAAGAACACAACCACGAACCAAACCATTCTAGTGTGTGCGCAGGATCACCGACACTTCGTCAAAAGACACTTCCGCGACAAGGACAAAGTGTCTTTCGACCAAGTGTTGTGCACCGAGTGGGCGCAACAAGTGAAGGAGAGTATACGACAGCGTTGTGTGAAGGATGTCACACCCATTCCAACCACATATCTTGAGGAGTTGGCTAGTCTTCGAGACAGGGATTGGGACGAAGATGCAGGAGACGTTATTCGGAGCATTCCAACGCTTGAAACATACAAGGGTCAGCTGTATAATGCTAGACGAAAACAGATGAATCGACTCCTAAGATACCAAAGACTAGGCGGGACATCCAACTGGAGGGTAGTGGACAGAGATATCTACAGGACATTCCTTGTTTATTGACGATAGTGAAGATTCTCGTATCCTTGCATTTGCTACATCAGATAACTAATCATAACTTACGTTTACTCGCTAATGCAGACACTCTTAATTATTGTAATAAGACATTCTACACAACTATACTTAAGTCTAAGTGATACAGGGACATTGACATCTGTATGACACAACTTAATCAAGGACAGATTTGGGAATGGGGACATATATGTTATTAGATATTCTGATGGAGCATCTGGTCTTCTACATTTATAGAGAAATTGTGTGTATCATAGACATTCTGACATATGTAAATTCCACAAATTTTGATTAACATTAACTTCAAACATCAACAGATATTCACTTCTTTTATTAGATTGTTTGACTTAATTGTGATAAGATCAAATATATAGTGTTAAAGATCCTTGTAGGTTTCCAATCAATTTATTCTTATATGCACACGTGTAATATTATGAAAGCATCATACTTTTTTTTACTTTTCATAAAAAATTGGTAAATATGCATTATACCTGTAGTCAGTAAACTAATCCTTGAGTAAAGCTTAAGAAATTAAAAGCATGTTTTCTCTTAAAAAGATCAACATTTACCTGTGGATAGAAAGTTACCTGTGTATAAAACGGAGTATAATTGCTCTCCTTTGATCTTAAATTGCTGTCTTATATACACAAATCTATATGATTATAAGAAAGTGGGCAGAAGTAGAACAAAGCCTTGAGACCAATGGCAGTCATATCAGCTATGAATACCATATGTTAAGTGGTCAGCTGATCGACGTATGAATACATTGTTAGAAAAGAAATATATGACAAAATTATTTGATTTCAACAATCATATAATTTTGTTATTGTTAAAATTATTATACAAATGTAGTTAAAAACACACAACATTATTAAATAATTACTAAAATTACAAGCATTTGTTTACATTTTTTCATGCACTATTTTATCAGCACATGACACTGTCATCTATGAGCTGTTTCAGAATTCGACACCATTTGATGAGAGCCTTGGTAAACTTGAAAGTAAAATAGGTTACAATTTTACGGAATTTATAAATTATCTGTGAAAAAGGTAAATTTAACTGCTTAGAAATGAGGTTGATGGAGTATATGAATGCCATACAAATGTAGCTATGCCAGACAAACTAATTGTAATGTGCTAAAACATGCTACTTAGTTTGTCTGGCATTGACATGGCATTCATATACCCTATGAATGTAAGTTCTTAGCTGTTCAATTGTTAAATAATTTCTGTATCCTAAATTAATTACAAATTAATGGGTTAAATATTTTCTTTTCATTTCAGATCCTTTTGACATTGGATGATGACTTGTTCTCAACAAGAAGGGATAAAATATCTGTTTTCTAAAGACATTTTCAGAAAATATTTGGAATTATCTTAAAGAATTACAAATTCGGCATTATGAGAGAGAGGGAGGATTTGGAGATAGAGAGATTTAAAGAGTAAGATAGAGAAAAAAAAGATAAGGAAATATATCAAATATAGCACGATAGAGGAAAAGACATATATATAGTAATAGATTGATAGAAGAAATGATGAAGACAAAAATGAGGAGAGAACAGAGAGTTTGTTTGTTTGGTTAGGGCTTAACGAGAACAAGAGAGAAAGATGGAAAAGAGAGAATAAATAAAAAGTTGTGATGTGTCTTTCTAAAAATCACTGATTTGCATACTTTACCGAGATAGAAAAAAGGATAATATTTACCGTGTTCTATTTAAGGATCGTAGTGTACTTAATTATGGTATATAACATATGGACTGTCAATAATGGTAACCGTCATTGTCTTCTTCTTCCCCAGTCTCAATAACTTTTTAGTTTAAGCAAAACTTGTACGTTACCAATATCAAAATTCACTTTCCTGTACAGCTAAGTCTAAAGTGAATTGTGAACGTATTCAGGACAGCACAACACATTTAGTTTTTTACACAGGAGTACTTTTCAATTTTTTTTTTTGAAAATTCTTCCAAATTGCTGGTTTCATTTGAACATGGAAAGTCCAGAATTTTTTAATTCTAACAACACAAGACTCACCTGTCAACCTCTTGCCACTGCACATAACTGTCTAGCTGAGTTCTTGTTTTCCAGTACACTTTATATTGATTTAACAATTAACACTGTTCATTTTACACAATGTCAAAAATATCATCTATGACAGTTAATCAGTTAACACTTTAGAAAAACTGTCAAGACATTATCATCCAGCATAAAAGGATACTTATGAGCTTATGTATTCCGCAGTTGTTTCTCTTTTTAAGCTCTTATACCTGTATGCATTTGTCAGCCATGTTCAATTTCCAGACATGGAAATCTAAACTACTAGTTAATCAAAACACAGTTCCAGTCACAGACACAAAGTTCTTTTGGCAGATTCTTTTGACATTGGATGATGATTTGTTATCAACAAGAAGAGATCAAATATCTAAAGACATTTTCAGGAAATATTTGGAATGAGAGAGAGAGAGAGAGAGAGAGAGAGAGAGAGAGAAATGATTGTGTTTTTTAAAACTAAGAAACTCCACATTGACATTATCACAGTAGTTATTCTTGAGCAAGGGGAGAGATGAGTCTAGTGAATAGACTGGAGTCAAATATTGTCCATGATATACTCCACATTGAGATTATCACAGAAGTTATTTTGAGCAAGGGGAGAGATGAGTCTAGTGAATAGACTGGAGTCAAATATTGTCCATGATAAACTCCGCACCAAGATTATCACTGTTATGACCTTAGTGGTTTTGAGCAAGGGAGAGATGAGTATAGTGAATAGACTGGAGTCAAATAATGTCCATGATTTACTCCACATGGAGATTAGCACAGTATTTGTTCACGATTACCTATAGAATTTATTTTGATTTAAACATTAACACTGTTCATTTTACACATTGTCATAAATATCATCTATGGCAGTAAATCAGTTTACACTTTAGAAAAACTGTCAAGACATTATCATCCAACATAAAAGGATACTTATGAGCTTATGTATTCCGCAGTTGTTTCTCTTTTTAAGCTCTGAGAAATGATTGTGTTTTAAAACTAAGAAACTCCACATTGACATTATCACAGTAGTTATTCTTGAGCAAGGGGAGAGAGATGAGTCTAGTGAAAAGACTGGAGTCAAATATTGTCCATGGCAAACTCCACACTGAGATTATCACTGTTATGAAAGTAGTTGTTTTGAACAAGGGGAGAGATGAGTTTAGTGTCAGGAGTCAAATATTGTCCATGATAAACTCCACATTGAGATTATCACAGTAGTTATTATGAGCCAGGGGAGAGATGAGTCTAGTGAATAATAGACTGGAGGCAAATATTATCCATCTGCTGTTATAATACTAATTGTACAATGAAATAGTGGGAGTCTGTACCATAATGAGGTTTATTGGAAGATTTCAGAGAACTGAAAGAAAGACAAACATATGTAATTAATAGGTATATAAATATTGAAGTAATTCTTCACTTTCTGTGAAGAGATTTATCATGGACAAGTCCTCGGTCCTATTGCTCTGTAAATACATGTATTGTGTGCCAAAGTCATTTTCACCTCGCCTATAGCGATACGCCTAGCGTGAGCATGAGCGTGAAAATGTTTAAGTTTTTGGTGCAAGTTATTTAGAAGCTTGTCATTCATTCAATATGCCTACTAGAATGCTGACATTTGGCATGGAGATTCCTGTGGGTATGTTATTGATATAGTAAAGTTAAAAGTAAAAACTAATTTAAAAATCTTAAATATTTTGACCTGTTTTGAACTTAACATTTTTGTAGCACACAAAAATGTAAAAGTTTTGGTGCAAGTTATTTAGAAGCTTGCTATTCATTCATTCAATATGTGTACTAGGATGCTGATATTTAGCATGGAGGCTCCTTTTGGGTATACTATTGTTGTAGTGAAGGCACAATTAAAAAAATACTTATATAAATTTTTTTATTTTAATTTTTGATATGTTTTGATCTTAACATTTTAAGAGCATATCAGCATTACAAACAAATATTTTCTTTCTCATGTTTTTTATCTACCACACTATATCATTTACTATTGGCAATATCATGAATATAGAAATATATATTAATTAAATTTTTTTGTCAGATTTAACTGCAATGGTTTACAAAAATAAGACTAGCTAGTCTAATAATATATTATTGAGTGGTCAGGAAAGGTTAATTAGATGTCTTTCAAAATGCACAAATCTATATATAAACAGGCAAGCATTTGGTGACTTTGACACCATCTCTGGTTGTATTGACTTATCATGGTTTATCTATGAAGATGCTACGTATGTCAGATTATCGCATTTTGGAGTTTGAATCTGATCCATGCTTTTTTAAAAAATTAATTTTTGAATGTTTTTTGTTATTTTTAAAGCATCCAAACGGAGGAAAATCATTCACTATATATCAAATTGAAAATGTCGGATCTTTAACTCTATAGATGATGTGTGTGTTGTTTGTACATTTTTTTTAAAAAAAAAAAAGGTATTGTAAATTAGAGATCTATTGTGTGCTTACCTCATTGCTACAGTAACTGTACACATTGCATGTGAACTTTCCTACACCAGTGTTCATACCACAATCTGTTTTTATTTTTATTTTATTGACGGGCTCTAAGATGAACTTTATTTAAGGGTTACTACGCTACCTAAGCGGTGCCTCGAAAGTCAGCGAGGGAATTTACGAAAGAATGAAAGAAAGAAAGATGGGTTGAAGTTTTTAATAATTGGGCAAAAGTATTATTTATAATGTATTAATTATATGCAAACACATGTATAACTGTGTGTGACTTAAAACAGACTGGTTTATGGTCTTATATTTATATAATATAATATATATATTTAATTGATATGCTATTTCAGTGATATTACTTAATTGCTTCTTAACATTCTTTAACATAATATTGACATTTTCTTAAGTGTTGTTTTATGATCACTGACAAGACCTTTTAGTCAAGTTTGCGTATCAATGGACAAAAGTTAATGGAAGATGGAAATAGATTTGTTTATTCATATTTTATTTTTACTTGCCATCTCATGTTGAATAACTTTTTATTTTGGTATATAAGTATAAATATGTGCATTTAAAAATATTTTTTTTGCATTTAGAAGGAAAAATGTGATAACAATTTCTTTGGCTCTTAATTTTTTTTGAATAAACAATATACTGTAGCCATGTGTATTCATTTTAGAGGTGTATGTTCTCTGTTTGTGTGTGTGTGTGTGTGTGTGTGTGTGTGTGTGTGTGTGTGTGTGAAATGTCTTATTATTGTTCACTTGATAGTTGATTAAAGAAAATGTTATTGAATTTGGGCCAAAAACAATTCATTGTAATTGTTAATCCATAGATGTCCATCATTTTACTATTGTTTGTTCTCTTTTTAGAAAACAATTGGCTGCTTTTTATAAATTTATTCACATTGTATAATTAAAATACATTTTTCCTCAAAAAATTACTAATTATGTCAAATTATCATCATATGTTGTCGTTTATTTAAAAAAGTGATGCCTAAAAGATTTGTCTGAAACCTCTTTGAACATTTATATGCAGCAATCAGGTCAAAGTTTATATTATGGTTATTTCCCCTTTGTAGGCTAAACCGCAGAAAATGCACCGACCCAAATATATTTTTGTCTTTTTGAATTTATTTTTATTTTATCTGTCCACTTTTCATAAAAAAAATTATGCTATACTTCATTTCAATAAGTAAGCAACACTCTTTTGAATACTGAATGGGGTTGACTGATGATTTTCATATGTCAGCCTTCAAATCTTGACTGTTTTAGTTTCACTCTCAAAAAATAAACATGTTTTTTACCTTCCTACAAAACGCACCTACCCCTCGTCAACCTACAAGTATGTGGGTATAAGAGAAGGCAAGACAAACTATATATTAAGGGTGGTGGCCTTTTAAGGAAGGAAAAGGACTAGTTGGCTTTGTGACAGGAATGTGTCTGTGGTATGATATTTCAGTGGGACATTACTATAGATTCGCCTTAATTATGCGCAGAAACCATCTAGATATGACCTAGTCATGTGTTGAAAGGAATGTGAAACCTCAATAAAACCAATTTCAAATGTTCCAACTAGATAACTTGTTTCATTCCGTTTAAATCAATTATTGTAATTTTACCTCTTTATTGTGAAGGTAGTTGCTGTTGTACATGTAAGTTTATATGGACCAAAGGTCCAAGGTGGACTTTTATCATACAATTCTGTGCGCACTTCATTAACTTTTGCTTCAAATGACATCTCCTCTGAAACTACTGGGCAGATTTCAACCAAATTTTGCAGGAAGCATCCTTAGGAAACGAGGATTCAAGATTGTACAAATGAAGTCCCTGACCCCCAGGGGACAGGTCGGTGGGGCCAAAAGAGGTAAATTTGACAATATGCCTTTGAACATATATCTCCTCTGAGACTACTGTAAATCTGGCAGGAAGCATTCTTAGGGAAAGAGAATTCAAGATTGAATAAACAAATGAATTCCCTGACCCCTGAGGGGACAGGTGGGTGGGGCTATAAGGAGGCGCTCAGGTCTGAAGTTTAGTTTGAATTTTACATTCGTGTCAGCGCCATCTTGCGCACAGGTAAGACATAACACATCACCCCCAAGCAAGGGCTGTAATCACTTCACTGTCAGGTATATATACTTTAGTCATATAACCTTACTTTGCACCTCTTAATAAAAAGTTTAAAAGGATAATTTAAAAGCATAAGGACATTGCGACGGTTAACACTGGGTCAGTCACCAAAGGGTATTTAATTCGGGTATAACTCATTGATCAAAATTGATAATAATTGATATGTATGACTCTTTTTAGTCGATGACCCCACATTTTTTATATGCCTATTTGAAGATAATACATAAAAGCATGTCCATGGGGATACGTGAAGAAATTTAACATATAATTTCTGTTTTATTGAACAATTCATGTAAAACAACATGTGCAAATTTGAGATTTTTGTCTTTTATATTTTTTCTTTTATGAATTATCTTACACAAGGCATAAATATTAAATTACTAAGTAGTGTGCAATGCATTTCTGTTAAAAAATCTTTTTTTGGCCCCCCAACTCTCAAAATAACAAACCTCTGTGTTGAAATACAAAGTCGATGACCCCTTATTTTGTTCACCTATCTGACATCTACTGATATTGGGAAACATTTGATGAAAGTTTCATGAAACTCTAACATATACTTTTTAAATGATTGCTGACCTGGGAGCCTCCTTAAGGGGCAAATATGACAGTATGCCTTTGATGATATCTCCTCTGAAACTACTGGGCAGATTTTAACCGTGGATGTTAAGGGCCAATGAGCCTCTTATTGTTGTTATTGTTGTTGTTCTGTCCATCAATCAGACTTCAGTTTTTAGTCTATTGGGATGAAAGGTCCAACATGGAGTTTTACAGTACCAATTTGTTTTCATTTTAACCATTTTTTTTAAAAGTAATTCCCCATTTATGATTTTTCATTGAATTTTTTTGTCTGAAGTCCTGCTTCTCACATTCTTGGCTAATATTTATGAAACTTCTTTTTTACTTTGCCCACTATCTTAACCCTAAAACAACAAGAAGCACAAACATAAAGAACAATACAAAAATATTCATTTCAGAAATTCAGAAATTAAGTTCACAGAATTGATAGTTGAAAATGTAAAAAAAATACAATGCTTTTACAAAAATTCATGATAAATAACCAATTTATGGTATAAACTATATATTTTAATGTGTATTTTGAAAGTCAGTGGATGTATTATAAATTTTATGTTGAATACATAATTATTTTTTAAAGTCACAAAATGCTCATAATGTCATGTATCATATTGTATAAAATACAAACAAACATTATATAATTATGCTATTGACCTGAACTTCATAACCTACCATCATTTTATAATTGTGTCAGTTTTAGACATTTTAAAGACTATTTCATATACATGTACTTGTGTAGAAGATGAGGATTACCCACCCAATGCAAGGGGGTTACAGATTGGTTTTACTACATTTTGCAACCCCTGAGTGTGGAATATCCCAATCTTTCACACACATGTATGAAAGAATATTTTTCCCATATTATCAAAGTTTTGCATTATTTAAGTATAAAGTAAGAAAATGGTGTCAAAATGTTAAATCTCAAATGGTTCAAGCTACGGAAAAAATCTGAGGACGGCACTGAAAAGGTCTTACTCATTATAAGAAATAAAAATGTAATTAAAAAAAAGTTCATCTAGTTTATACTTAAAGTATAAACTTTAAAATGAAAACGTTTTTTGATGGGCTGATTACTTTTATGTCTGTATATGAAAGATTGAGTTATTCTACTCTAAACACCAATGATGGATTTATTTGTCTTGTATCTATATTGATGCACACAGGAAATCTTTAAATGATGTGCCTTTATATTAGTAGATATTTTTGAATAACAATCTTCTGGTGCTTGGCCTATGGCCGTCTTATTTAAAATGTTCATGTTCTATTATTTTATTTTTATTTTTTTTGCTGCAAAGATTGTATAATGTTCAATGTTAAGTTTTTGTTGCTCAATGTTACGTTAAATATTCTTCTAAAAATCCCTCATTTAAAAATAATGTGTTGTACTACATCACTGTGTGTATTTGATTTCCAAACATAATAAAATTGAGTTGACACAAAGTACTGTTGTTTAATTGTTTGCTTATACTTTGGAGTCTTGTTTCAAAGCTCCAGACCACATAGCCAGTCACGTATGAAGACCTGCCTTTACACAGATGGTTGGTTTACCGTTTGACATCACTTTTAATCGGGACATGTATCAGTTTGCAAGTTCAGTCTGGTGTTGATTATTGACGGCGATGCCGTCAACATGTAGATTTAGCCCCAATGTTAAATTTTCATTTTTAGTCTATTTCCTGAAAAGTACAAGTGCTAGGGCATTCTTACTTGGATCATAGTTACATATACTGCAGATGCTGAATATGACCTATATTTCGTGGTTCATTGATTTGATGCTGGAGTTAGCTGTAACGTTAAGTTTTGTTTTCTGTCTATTTCTCAAAAAGAAGTTGTCTCATTTTCATCCTTATATTAAAATTGTTCTGTCTGCCATGTATGCATTGATGGTCAAAGCAAAAGGGCTTGTTACTATCCGCCGCGGAGTACTAGCCTCTTATACTTACGCGGCGGATAGTAACGAACAAACCCCTGCGGTCAAAGCTGACACGGTGAGACATCATTCTGCAGAATTCTTGTTTAATGTGGCTATTGTTTGTTTATCAATGTCTTGTATTCTGGTAATAGTATTTAATTTTTTGTTTTTTTGGAACTGGGACAAACTGAATTTAGTTTGAAGAAAATATAACTACACAAACTCACACTAAGCTAGAATTTCTTCTGATGCCATAATATTCTGTCTAGGCGTCTTTGGCTACCCATATAATGCATTTATGTGTATTGTCTTTCGTTAGGATACAGACGTCTAAAACCGTCTGTCAATTTACAACTATTTGTCAGTCTAACGAAATTGGTTTTATCGTTTGGGCCGATAAAGCTATTGTCCGTTAACGTTCCGTCTATGCACTTTCTACCATACTGAAATCACCACCTAATATAACATTGTCGTTGGCAGTATATTGTTTGTTGGACAAATTAAGTATTTATAGAAGCCCTTATATTTAAGATAACATTTTCATAGGTGAAAAACTGCAAATGTTATCATATAGTTTTATAATATATATTATTTGTTGACTACCAACAATCAATTTTCACAAGAGCTTAAAGATATTTGTATTAAGTTAAACCTCAAATAATAAAGTCAATATAAATAAGTCAAAATCTGATTAGTAGTCTTATGAGAAAAGTTTTTTTTTCGTGTCTGTATATGAAAGATCGAGTTATTCTACTCTAAACACCAATGATGGATTTATTTGTCTTGTATCTAGTGAAGCACACAGGAAATCTTCAAATGATGTGCCTTTATATTAGTAGATATTTTTGAATAACATTCCACTGGTGCTTGGCCTATGGCCGTCTTAATTAAAATATTCATGTTATATTATTATTATTATTTTTTTTTTTTTGCTGCAAGGATTCTTATGTCTTATGTTCTTATCTAATATCCAATTTTCACTTAGTTTTCATTAATTACTATTCATTAATTATTTTTTAAAGTCTTTTCATCGGCTGTGTCATCTCCTCCTACTCAAACTCATCCGGGCCCAACATTTTCATGTTCTTGGAGTTGTCACATCGAGTTTCATGCATGCTCCGAGACGCAGGGAAGCCTTCTGCACGCGCAGGGGTCGAATCGTCATCAGATGATATTTGTAACATCAGGTCTCGGAGTTCCGTCCTCACCAGCAAGATCACCCATCTCGCTCTGTGAGCACGAATCTCCGGAGTCGGAAGAGACATCAGTGTCACCAGCAAAGTCTTCCACTTAATAGTGGAAGACCAGCTCTGTCCAAAACATCTGTAGCACAAGTTTGGCTAGCAATTAACTCCTGCCTCCCAGTGGGACCCTCCCCAAAACGCAGTCCGCGGCCGTATGGCAACCTTGTTTTACATATAGTCATGAGAACTCAGAAATAAACGTTGACAATGTGAAATATAATGAAGTAAGAAACTCTTACCTTGTTTCACCTGTGGCTGAATGTTCTGCAATAATAGTAGGTTTGTTACCTTGTGTTCAATTAAATGGATATACCATTTACTGAGTTATATAATTATGTATAAGTATAATCAAGCTTCGTATACGTAATAACCGTGATAATTAAGTAATCTGTGAGGATATGATACAGCGGTTTCTGTGTGTGAACTGGTACTGGACTGGTAACCTTAAAGTGACCTTTTATTTATGTAAGTTTTGCCGTATGTTGGTGTTAAGTAATTTTCATTATTCTTTTAGGCCAACAAATTAAAAAATTATCCGTTTCCTTATAATTACACACCAGTTATTCTAACAAAATCACTGACTAAAGTATTAATATGCATGTATCTATGTCTCATGCTTTTAACAAGATATCAGATGAAACTTTTAAACGTTGTGTGTGTTCATTTGTTTAGTTGTGCACGGTCTAGATGTTTTAAGAATAAATAATCCAAGATGGCTGACCTAGCAGCCATTTTAAAAATCTTGCACCAAAAGTTTTGTGCTATTTAATTTGCAGACAAGCTCTAGTCATAGTGTATATCGGTTTTACTAGCCTTATGTACATTTTTAAACAAAACAAAATTAACTGTATATTGACAACATACTAAACCAGTGTATAACATGAAATATATTTAAATCACTGATTCAACTACAAACCGACCCAATTATTCACTCGATCACGTTACTGTACGCTTAAAATATTCTTTTCTAGTCAATTATTTAACACTAGGTATATACTTAACTGAATGTTTATATAATATTTCACATCTTAAATATATAAATGTTTGTGATACTGATAATGATAAACTGTACAATGTATCTAGTTTGTATGACCATGATAGCAAGTTACTCCTAATAGACATGCTATATAAGCACTTCAATGACGTCGGTATTTAATTAATATCTAATCATTTTCATGTTCAATTATATAATTATTTATAACCCCATATCAGATACACAACAACTTCATTAGGCACCAAATATTTAACTTCTGGAGGAGGGGAGAGGGGATTTTTTTTTTGTAAAAAGAATTTGCTGCCAATTTTGCTGGAAAAGTTTAAATTGTTGTAAAGATACGAATAGACAATGGAACAACTCCAAAGAAAGTGTTATTGCTTAAGGAAGATCAAATAAGGTTTGAAAAAAAATAGTTTGTAAGTAAGTAGAGTTTATCAGAGTTTATCAGAGGCATTTGAAACATTCAAAGTGGTTTACGGAAGTGATAAATCTTTGTTTATATCAAATTATGTTTCTGGTTGTGACACTGTTTTATGGTTTATGTACATAAACATCCTAGAGCTGTTACATGTACATCCACGTTGAAAATGATCTGTAATGAACTTGTTAATATGAAGTATTTTTTTCTCTGCTGCAATTTTTAAATCTTTGATCAAAACTCTGCATTTTTGTTTTTAGCTGATGTATGAGAATTTTCAAACTTGTGCATTTTGATAGATGACAAAAAATGCTGTTTTGAGAAAATATGGATTAAAGATTTTGCCTACTCTAATAAATTTTAGAGGTTTTCGACGGCGAGATAGTTCTGACAGGCGCCGCGGTTGGCAATGGCTAAAAAATCGGCGAAGGGGTGGTCTCTTTGTTAAATAAAGAGTACCTTTTTTCATTTTTTTTGTATATTTTGGCGCCACGAACATTTCATGAGGAAGCGTTTTCGTGACCTGGAAACGTGTGGTATTGGTAAACCGAAAGTGGTCACGTGGGTATTGATAAAAATGGCTGCGGCCAGCAATAGTGTTTCCACCGGTTCAGGGACATCAGAAGCATGGCCACAATGGAAAATTGGTCTGGCTGTAGGAACGCCTGTGGCTATTGTCCTAGGAGGAATATGGTACTATCGACGAAAACAACGAAATAACAAAAAGACACAACCTAAGGGAGGGAATGCCGGCGACCCACTGAGTCAACACGATGTCGAAAAATCGTCACCTTCACCCACAAAATCCGACCCCGGCGTTGCGTCAGGATCAGAACAGGTATTGTGTTCCAAGAGTGACTAAATGCATTTACATTTTTGAGTGTTGGATTTTGTTATACCCGTCATTTGACGACCATTAAGAATTGATAGTCAATAAAGCACTTATAGACAAGAATCCGGATGGTTTCGCACAAAAACAAGTTCGCCCTGAGTGGTTTCGTACTAAGTGATAAAGTATATATACATATATGTATATATTTCACAATTAACTTGTTTTTGTTGTTGTTATTTTATGATGATATATAATGTAATGTTACTTACTTAGTCTATTGATATTTCCATTTTGTTATTGCATATTTCCTTCTTAAGTTTCATATATTACTATTTAGAATAATAATTTATTATGTTTGAAAGAAATTCTTAATACAATACTGGAACAGAACCATTTATCGCCAGGTACCAATTATCGCCACCCCCTGTTTTTTCAGCGAAGTACAGTATTTTTT
>JAUMGZ010172620.1:0-14800 GCA_032359645.1 Pododesmus macrochisma | reverse complement strand
GTTCATGGACTTACGGCCTAGAATATCGTCTTGGTTTTTCGATTTACAATTTTTCTTTTTTATCGTGTAATTATAATTGATAGTTATCGTCTCACTTCTCATTTATATATTACATTTATTGATAGTACAAAGCAGTATGCAGGGTTGTAACTGGTGAAGGATAACACATATAGAACGAATTGACACGACACAATACATTCGGTGACACATAGTATTACTTAACAGAAAGCGCGCGTTCTTTGCGATCATTTGGTTTCGTTTTACGTATTAAGATTATTGGAGTTTCATTTGTCGTTGGTTCTTCCGTTTCAGATGGCAATTCGTATATTTTACTTTGCTCGCAGTACACTATAATCCAAAAAAACAATTGATAATCATTAACTTATTTGATTTATCTTGAAAGTTACAAATAATTGGTAAACTCGAAAAACCAAGACGATTTTCTAAAGCCGTAAGTACATGGACATTGGCAAATAAAAGGAAATTGTTGGACGCACACAGAAAAAATTACCAAATATACATTATTAACTAATAAAGGAAACATCACCAACTTCTATTAAAAAAACTAATAGCGAAATCAGGTGCTCGCGATATGGTAAGCGTTTCCTGCTACATGTATACATGTGTCATCCACCGCAATGCCCACGTGGCATTTCTATGTATGGCAACCCTTTCCACTGTTTAAAAAGAAGCAAGTGTCACCATAAGAATAAACAACAATTGCTTGTATTTCACAAATTTCAATTGCTAGTAAAACATATAATACAACATTTCTTTAGAACTATAAAACATTATCCTTTATTTAGTTCCGCTTCTTGTTAGTATACAATTAATTCATGGGTAGTCTGCGGTTCATTAAGCAAGCGATTGGCTTTGGCATATAGTTATTTTGTTATATTATTTTGATTTTCTTTTAAATTTTAACATAACACATTTATTGATGATACATAAAAGATTACACGTTTAAAGCAGCTGCAGGTTAATGCTGTTATATAACGCTTCCCTGTGCAAGGCACTTTATCGCAGTAGGGAGGTTTGCGCGTCTCGATGACCTGGTAAGTTATGCTGGCGGGAACTTGTGTTTCTGGTAGGGTCACCCAAGTCAGACAGGTTGAAGGGTAGAGGCCAGACGAAGATCTGCACGTCCTTCGGAGGGGACGCTAAGCTGGCGGTCCCGTGTACAGGGATTTTTAACCCCCTGGCACGATAAAGATCCCCATGTAAAGTTCGATAGAAGAGTAGGCGGAAACGCCGTTGCATGGGCTCATCCTTCTTTCTGAACTATCTCTATTCCTATCGTTTCCCGTTCCTGTCACCGCTTCTCTTCCTGTCCTATAATTTGGTTTTTTCTCCTTTGGTCTTTTGTCACGATATCGGTGAAATACTCTGGAAGTGACGTTAGGCCCTAATTAAACAAACAAACAAACACTATGAGTATTATCCACTATTGGGTAACAGGTGTTTATGATCTTGTGTATATGTCCTGGGTAGTAATAATTCCGTTATGGATATTGCCTAATCCATATTAGGTCAATTATTAAGAATATGTTTAAACTCTCAATTTACAAAATGACTATTGGTTATAAAAGACATTTTTTAAAATGACTGAATTGTGTGTCATTATATGCCTGTTTATACAAATTAAATGTAACATATATATACGGGAGATAACGTTTAGTTGATGTTTACCTTTATTTACAATTTTAACTGAATGCCAGACTATCCATATATTTCCTTTATCTCTCTTTACAGGACGTCCATTGAACCAGATAATTGATCATGTGCTGTGACAAGACAAGCCACAACGGCACTTCGTACATAAACACTTCCCGTTGTGACGTCAGCATCGGAAGTGTTATGTAACACCGTTAATCAGTTTCGTACTATGTGTTCTAGAAGGTTACTCTGGCATTTTGCATTCTGGGTAACGGTGACTATGTCTTTTGTTTACATATTTTCAAAGTTGAACTTAACGTTTCGATTTGGCAGTCGCCCTCTCAATTGTATTGCTGGAGACCTGAATGAACGCCATATCGAACTAAACGATTCAACACTTGCGCATCCAATCTACGCATTGACAAACCGGAAGTGGGTTGACATACTTTCGGAGAGTTACATTCCGATTGACGAGGAAGGGGAGGTTTTCGAGAACGAATATCCAGTGGCAGCAGACATAGTGGACATTGTGGAGGCCACAAGAAAGGGCGGGAAAGTATACGAGGAGAAGATCAATGAATATCCATATGTGTTCCTTCACGTGCCGTATAAATTATGCGATCCCAGTCGTCTTCAAGGAAAACACGTTTTTCTTTTGTTTCTTATAAAAAGTGCAGTTCGTAATTTTGAACGACGTAAAATGATTCGCAGCACGTGGGGAAGTCTCCATGACGTCGGGGGATTCCCCGTGCAGCGTTTATTTATAGTTGGTAAACTTAAAGGACGAAATAGAATACATCGAAGAGTAAGACGTGAAATTGAGTCTTTAAATGACATGTTAGAAATAGATTTCTTTGACCACTACTACAACAACACGCGGAAATCTATTGGCGGAATCAAATACGTCGTTGAGCATTGTGCGCACGCGCAGCACGTGATGATTGTAGACGATGATTACTACGTGGCCACTGATATGTTGATAAGTCTACTGAAAGTGATGAAGAATAAAAACGAGAAGTATATATACATGGGATGGTTGAACCAACACCCTAAACCGTCCCGCGAAAATAATAGTAAGTGGTTCGTCTCAGAGGTCGATTTTGAATTTCATAAATATCCTAATTTCATTAGCGCAGGCGCCATTGTCATGAGTAATGATTTCGTGCATGACCTCTACATTGCCAGTCAATATACGAAACACTTTATATTTGACGATGTATTTATAGCAATCGTTGCTAAGAAACTACGCATATATCCAATGAGAAATTTTCTTTTTTCTATCGGAAAAGCTGAATATTCGGAGTACGATTTCTGGAAAACAATAGCTTCGCATGACTATGGAAAACCACAAGAACTGCGCGCCGCCTGGAATTGTCATCTTCTTATTCAAAGATACGGAGTGCAGAGTAACAGTTTCTGGTAATAAGAGATACAGAATACGGAATGGTAGGATTTTATAATGAGATATAAAACATACGATTGTTTGTTTGTTTCATTGGGGTTTAGCGTCCCTTTAACTCATGTCTAGGTCATATCGAGATGGTGTCTACTCGTTATAGTGCACACTGATAGCGACTTTATAGTGTTGTCTCACTAAAATATCACGCTGCAGACATATTGACATGATATTTCACTCGGTCACAGTATCCTGATACCGACCCCACCAGTCCTCCTCCTACCTAGAAATGCTGACCACTTAGCAGGGAGCGAGAAGATTACCTAATTTAAACGTCTAAGTTTTGACGGCCCCGGTCTGGAATCGAACCAGTTCCTACCGGATCACGAGGCGAATGAAACGTACGAAGTTAACATATTGAGTGGTAATCAATACGAAGTATAGGTGTGTGATAATTTCGAGAATTGCATTATAAGGAGTTCACTGAGTGGTAATTGTGGTATTAAGAGTTATGTGACCACCGTGTATACTTTTTAAAGGACACTCATTGATTGATGATTAGTGGTTATCTAGCTTGTATTGTTTAAATAAAAAATGGAATTCTTAAAACTCACGCAGTGTAGATTTGTCTACTTTATTTGGAACGGTGTTCCGTTAAGGACAAATTTTAATTGTTGTTCCTTATCATCAAGCATAAATACAATAGCAAAGTCATTTTCGCTTCTTTGCCATCGTGTTTTCGTGTCCTCCGTATCTTGTTTTATTATGTTCGTGTCCTCCGTATCTTGTTGTATTGTTTTCGCGTCCTCCGTATCTTGTTGTATTGTTTTCGTGTCCTCCGTATCTTGTTTTATTGTTTTCGCGTCCTCCGTATCTTGTTTTATTGTTTTCGTGTTCTCCGTATCTGGTTTTCGCGTCCTCGCCCATTCGCCTTTAGGTCGATTGAGCATAGAAGCAATAAATGAAATTCGGAACACCATAATTTGGAGATGATAATTCCTTGTGTGGAATGTAATTTGATAAATAAAATCATCTTAATATGTACGAACCGCGTACTTTAATTGTTCTTAAACTTTTCAAAGTAAAAAGAAATGTACACCATTAAGTGAAACTGTGAACGTCTTTAGTAACACTTGGGCGCACTACATTTTTCTATCTTTTTCTATGCTTGAAGAACAAAGCATTCTGATTTAATTATTGCATTGTATTATATTGTATTTTATTGTAATTTAAATGTGAGCTCTTACTGCCTATACAAATTGTTGTAATGATATACAAACAAACAAGAAAGAGGAAACACTATGAACAACCTATAAACTAATTTCGCTTGTAAGAAGGACATTTTTCTGAAGGATTTGTCAAATTGGTGCATTTTGTAGAATTCCATTGTCTACAATACAAAAATACAATCTGGTACATGTCTCCGATAAATATGATATTTATAAGAGGAAAGAGCCAATACTTTGCGTGAATTACCCCGTCGCGAACCCCAGATCTTGCTTCTAAGCATCCGTCATTAATGGACGCTATGGAGAAAAAGAATTTTGAATAGACAAGACTACGGTAAGACAAAGCTACAGAGCCAAAAGGGAAACGGTGACAAAAAATTCACGATGGTTATGATGTACAAAATCCATACCTAAACAATAATACAAAATTGTCGTGCCAAAATTGATAATGTGCGCGTAATAAACTCAGGTGGCCAGAACATGAACATGAATGTTTTCACTATATACTGTTTTTTTTTCTCTCAAAAACTTTTCTTACAACTGACAAGTCCCCACGTACACAAAACCAACATATTTCGGGATTAAACTACATGTGCCGATTTTGCCGATTTTATCTGGCTTTTTTTAACAGTATGATTTGTTATCGAAGACAAAAACAAAAGTAAGGCGCGCCAAAATGGCACTAATGTAGCAAATAATCAGAACTATTGTCTCTGGGCGTGTATGCTTGAATGCAATTGTCTTCAACATTTCACTAAAGCACGTGGTAATTGAAGTAAGTCTATAAATATTACTAGCCACCCCCTACCGTTATGCAATGCATTTACAGTAGAATTTTCCATATGTGAGCTCAATTGACTTCTAAACTTATTATTAAGTGAAAATAATTCAGTTTGGATTAGTTTTGCCCAAAAAAATTAAGAAAAATGTTAAGTCAATGAACGGTCACTTTAGTTTAAATGGCTGTACAAGTGCCCTTGATATTGTTTAATAATCTTATACAAATACGGTGAAGACCTGAAGGTGTCCTAGTATTAAGTAAGCTGATCTGTTAAGTCTTGATCGACAATCTCAATAACGGTTAGTTGATTAGACGCGGTAGATGGGGTGATAGAGGTCCATTTTCGCCAAAGTCTCTGATTACCACTTGGGTCCAACACACCATTGCTGTTTGAGTATTAAAAATCGTCTATTTTGTCCTAAATTTGATTGGATTTAAAACAAATGCCATCGATCAATGAAAACAGTCCATCCATGCATCTCAAAGTACTCTGTTGATGGTGTCCGCGTCACACACAAGACGTTAACATAGATACCTTTCTCGCTCCCTGCTAAGCGCTCAATATTTCTTGATCGGAGAAGAACTGGTCGGCTCGGTGTCAGGATAGTGTGACCAACGTTCTGTTAACTGTTGTTTAAATCAATTTATATAATCTTTTATTAAACTAAGTCTTATTTAAACGTACGTATTTAAAAAAATATATATATCATTTTAGGAAATTCTCTAAAAAGTCTCTTGGTTCTTGTCATGTGCATGAACACGGTAAGATTTCAACTAACAGATGAGAACTTTCATAAATTGAATTCCTTATAGCAGAATGAAAAATAAACACACGGTAATAGATGTATAAGGATTAACATGCCCATTGCAGTCTACTATAAGTATGACGTCAATCAATTACATAATAGTGACATATGTGCATTTCACCTGTATGCTGGCTGGTTGTAACAAAGTTCGCTTTGTCGTGGTGTAATTCTTTCAGTTTCACGAACAAAGACTATTTCAATTGATTTAAACAACAGCAAGTACGAAAATAAAATAAAACAAACGATTTGTTTGTTTGTTTTATTGGGGTTAAGTGTCCCTTTAACTCATGTATAGGTCATATCGAAGACGGTATCTGCTTGTGACAGTATGCACTTATGACGACTTTATAGTGTTGTCTCGGTGAAATATCACGCCGCAGACGCATTGACATGATACTTCACTCGGTCACATTATACTGACACAGAGCCAACTAGTCCAAAAAGAAACGAACTATCAAAACACATCGATACAATGTCATTCCTTTCCGTTTGTAACACTTTTTTCAAGCAGTTTACACGATGAACGTTCTCTTCAAACTAAGTACATTAGTATTGGCATGTATCATATTTACAAGTTACAGCTAAATCACGTTCTTTAGAATCATAATACTCACAACACTATGAAATATGTATGTGGTTTAAATATCAAAAGTATTGAAATAATTAAAATTAGAATTGAAATTAAAAACATTTCCAATGTCGCATTGACGTAATAAAACCTGTTTATGATTTAATTTTTATGCATTTTATGACAGGTTTATTTTCTTTAGATTAACGCATTTGTAGTTGTCATATTGTCTTATGTGTACTTCTAATTGTCGTTTTAAATGAGTTATTTAAATTCATTTTTTTACCACAAATTAAAATACAGGTTATTACAATTTATATCTGTCAATTCAAGTCTTTATTTCTCGTGAACTGTTCATGAATAACAGTACAGAGACAACTTTGGATTCATAATACAAAAATTACATAGATATTTCAATATATCACACCTACACACAGGAACTCCATCAACACTTCTTTCGCACGACTTTATTTTCAGCTGTGTACACGTATCTGAGTGGACACGATATGAATGCTACATTTAAGACATGTAGCATCGAACCAATAAAATATTCCGGAAGTGACGATAAGTCCTGTTTGAAACAAATAAACAAAAAATGTAGAAATATCTCTCGTTAATATTTTCAGGATGCCGTGATCTCTTAGAAAAACAAACGACGATCCCTTCTGGTTTTAATACCACGACAAACAAGAACATGAAATCGCAAATGGTATGTGGTATTCTAGGGAACATTCCGGAAACGTTTTTGCCTTTGTAGTGTAATATCATACAACTATGTAATGCCTTCCCATGGTATAGTCACAAATATTTGACCCGAGGGGTACATTTTTTTTACTATACCATGGGAAGGCATTAAATAGTTGTTTTATTACATAATCATGAAAAATATTAAGCACACTTGATTAATCTTCAGCTTTATTTGATCCTAATTTGCACGAAAACTAGATTGGCTGACTTGAACACGTCATTATTTACAATGTTAAGTTGCTAATAATTTTCAATATGATTTTTTGTAGATCGCATCGCGTCGTAATCATTAACCCCTCGATGTAGAGCTCACGATATAATATTTTTCAATTGTTTGACTGTTACGGCAGTTATTCCAGTTCATCAAACACTTTTTCCGACAGATGCCAAATGCAATTCAAAAAAGCACATCTTTCTGTTTTTTTACGGGTACACTCCGATCAAAGTTGCAGTTTGCCAAGTTATTCTAAATCGTCCTCGGTAGCGGAGGAAAATCTCTCTGCTATATTGACAATCAGTTATCAAAGAAGTCAGCGCCAACGCTTGAGATCAACGTCTTTTGGGAAAAATTCTACGCAACGATGATCGCGACGTCATCGTGCATTATAGATCATAGACCGTGCAAAAGAAACGTTATATTGCATGGTCGAGACATTTATCCGTGCAATATACCGAATTCGGATTGAAAAATATCAGAAAATAGCTGATTTCAGAATATACAGAGTATAAAAGCAGTGCATTATGTAATAAATACATTCGTATGCCGCACTCCTAGGCGTTATATCGCGTCTTGATTGTGTTATGTTATTATGTCCATAACTCACATCCTTTAAATTTCAGTGATTTATTATTTTTTACAAGCATCGCGTCGGGTGACACATGTGTAGCAGGAAACGCTTACTATATCGCGAGCACCTGGTTTCGCTTCTGGTTTTTAAAAAAGTTCACGGTGTTTCTTTTTTTTAGTTAATAGATATATAACTGGGTTTTTTCTGCGTGCGTCCAACGTTTTCCTTTTGTTTGCCCATGTCCGTGGACTCACGGCTTTTCAACATCGTCTAGTTTTTTCATATTTACTACATTTTTCTATTTTAAATTATATCTTAATACACCAATTTAGTATGACATAGTGCACCGTTAACTTAATTTTCACGAGTGTAATTAGTGTACGGTTAAATACCTTAATACTTGAAAACAGAACTTGTTCTCTGGTTCAATGCCACATTAAATAGTTTGTTCGACGACATATTATCTTGATCAACGACAGATATTATATGATTGCCGACATAGTTTCTTGATTGACTACATCTATCTCGTTCAACCAATTATACTTTCTTTTTCGAAAACTAATTTATGATTCGTAAACATTTCTTTCCCGTTCTATTTTGGTTTTTCTTTTTCTTTTTCGGATTTTTTAAAAACATTTTCTCGTTTCTTTGTTTTTGTTTTTTGTATATACTTTTCTTGTGATTTCATTTAATCAGTAAACACGAACACAGATACATGGTATTTCAACCCCCGCGATCTGTGTCCTAATATTTCATGTCTGCAAACAAAAAACATAAAATCATTTTACGGATATGTCCATGGCACGATTTCCTGATCGACTAGGACTTTATTATAATAAGGAGAGACAAAAATCCACACATTCGAATATTTAACCACAAAGGTGTGTTACATATGTATAACTGATTTAGACAATACAACAAATTAATATCATCAATCAATGTCAGTTGAAGTCGCTTCCGTTTTCAAAAAACCGTATTAACCCATTTGTTTTACAATGTATATAGATCATGTGAACAGGAAGAGACAAGTAAGTATGTCAACTTGGTTGTTTTAAAAACAATAGTGAACACGTTTTTATGAGTATATATTTTTATTTTAAATTAAGTCGGTATAAAAATGTCGAGATTGCATGGAACATGTATATATAGTATATAAGTCTATGGATATGGGTAAATAAAAGGAAGACAGGAGAAGCAAAAAAATATTAAACTTAAAGATAAACATCACGACTTTCTAATTAAAAACTAAAGAAGGCGTGAGCGTTTCCTGATACGCATGTGTCACCCGCCGTGATGTTTCCGTGTCAACTCGGTATATTACAACTCTTTAAGTGAAACCACACAAATTAATCTTTATATTGTATGATACCTGGTCCAAAGGGACACATGGACGATTGATAAATAATGTGAGCCTGAGAGAATAAATGAATAAGAAGATTTACGTAGAGCTTCTCAACCTTTCCAAAAATAAGCATGCAACAATCGTAAACACACACACACACACACACACACACACACACACACACACACACAAAGCAATTGCTTTTATTTATATAATATTACAGTGTCTTACATCTTAAAACATTTTTCAATAATACGCCAATACTGGTCATTTGTAAGATTGGTCGCCGAGGTCGGTTTGACAATTAAGACCACCTCACTATTAAGACCACCTCACTATTAAGACCACTTCTACCCAGTCCCCTGAGTGGTCTTTATAGCGAGGGTTTGCTGTATATTATACACATTCATCATAATGCAGACAAACAAGTTAATACCATGAGCTGAATTCACCTTAAACTAAGGTAGTTAACTAACATGCAGTTAAATTATGCAACATTTGAAAAACAGTGATAATAACAAAAATACTAATCAGCAGAAATACACAAAGGACGGGGAACCTTAATTAAGTAAAAGTAAAATGTTAACATTTCTAAAATAGATCGGTTTCATTTCATTATCGGTTTATAAGCCGCACATATCCGACATAATATATTAGTAAATTTCAAACTCAGATGATTGATTGCCATAGAAACCTGGGGCAATACAATCTGAAGTTAATAATGCAAAACAGCCAAACAGTCAATAAAATATTCAAGCAACATATTGCAATATAGCGTTATGGGTACAAAGTGAATATAGCCTGTTACTGCATATATAAGCAGTTAATATATATTACACTTAGCAGTTGAATGTGTGAGAAAATCAATCATCGATGCACTCACTTCCGTACGTAGGTCAATTTCTCAATGATGTCAGAATTATCTCAAGTAAAAAGAAGCATTTTAAATTTCGATGTGGACAAAAAGAAAATACTATTAAAAACTATCTGATATAAATTCATCAATTCATGATATGCAATACACCTGAACGTTACAAAGTAATAAGAAAAATATGAGAGTTGCAAAGTCGTAAAGTAGACAAGATAGTTACAAACTTGTAAAGTAAAAATTGAAGTTTGCATATTTGTAAAGTAAAAATTGAAGTTTGCAAAGTTTGCTAAATAGATCTGTGAGTTGCAAAGTTGTTGCGTAAATCTAAAAGTTGCAAATTTGTTATGGAGATCATCTGAAAATTGGCACAGTGGTAAAATAGATCTAAAGGTTAGTTACAAGCTGTAAAAGAGATATGACGGTAAATTGTAAAACATATCTGAAATTTGCAAAGTTGTGACGCAGATCAAGTTCAAAGAAAGAAATGAAAAATCAAGTTTTTAATGTTGGCGTCGAAGGCCGTTTTGCGTCTTTTGTTTGTTTGAATGTTGTTGTTGTAATTGTTGTCGTCGTCGTCGTCGTCGTCGTCGTTGTTGTTTTCCTTTTGTTTGGATTATAGTTTTCAAGTGTGTTGAACTCCGTAGTTTTGTTTAGACCTATTTTATTGTCATAAATATTGACGAAGAGACCGGGCAAAGGTTACCTCAACTAAGATGGCCTTTACGAATACAGATTAATAATAAACAAAGATATATCACATACAGACATGATATTAACTGTGTAGACTTCTCCGTCGTGTATGTAATCCGCTATATCACCTGCTATAAGTAGAACAGTGTTTATTACCTAATTTAATATATAATGATGTATCACCATAAACAGTCTGCATGTTGATAGATCACGTGATTAACCATCTACTTTGCATATCCATACGCATGTTACTATTAGTGACACACTGTTTACAGCAATGTATAAGAAACTTGCGCACTTTAACTTTAGGATTCTTTTTTTTAACATAATTTAGTTGAACTAATCGAAGAAAAACATTAAAATTGAACTGTTTCAACCTCTCAAGTACGTAATTAGACTTGTTTTGCCACACAAATATGTTTGCTGGGAATTTGTTATTGAAATAAGAAAAAGGCAAATTACGCTTAGTCAATCAAAGTGTATAACAGTAATATAAAATTTGTTTCAAGTCAGACGTTTTTATCACGAGTTTATGTTAGCAAATGGGGCACTTGTTATCCAATAAATAAATGAAGTACGTAAAATCAGTTAATTTAATTTCGGTAATGAAACAAACTGAATGGAACCATAAAGACAATTTAATTTTTTTTTCTCGTACGTACGGTAGGTTACGTATGGATCCGTGAACCTTTCTTTCATTTGATTTTTCATTTTTCATATTCCTTTTTTTTAAATGAAAAATGAAATGAATGAAAGGTGCATGGACCCTTATCACTCAGGAAAGGTAAGCTTCGTGACTATTTGAGATAATGTTTATCTCGAATTCACACGCAAACATTGTACGTCACGGCTTAACACAAAATACCGAAATATCGATGTTTTACGGACAGAAAAAAAAAGAAGAAAACGTCATCACACCAATTTATGATTGGCACAAGCCTCGATTCTTGTAAGATCTAAAAATTAACTAACGCAAGTTAGATTGAACCCGATAACTTATAACCCGATAACTCGGCAGCCTCGGCGCTTCTTTGTAAATTCTGAGAAAAAAAAATACGGTTTGATGAAACCCGATAATCAATCCTAACTCTTTAGGAAACCTATATTTACACGTATACCTACCATCCAATAATCAGAAACATCGATAAAGAATCATAGACCGACAGACAGACATGTTTACTTTTGTGAAGAATAAATAGTCTTGCCCCTATGAAAAAGTTCATATAGATCAACAAATAGCTTAACAACCTCACAATGAATTCAAAAAGGATAGGTGCAAAAGTTTAAGTGAATATTTAAAGTTCAGTCAAGTTTATATAACCGTAGGATGATGTATCATCCCAATGCATAGATCTGTCTCTTTAATTTTCATAATTAAAGCAAAACGATTTATCAAACAACCACTCCAGGTTAAAAACCAAAGAGAATTATTTAGAATGCAACACGGATTGCCCGTAACATATGGTTGTCTAGTTGATATATTAACTGATAAACAATATCTTCAAAATGCTTTAATTCTCAATTTATTAAAAAACAATTTTACATCTCATGAATTTTTTTCGGGCTTCAAGTTATTTTGTTTGCAAGCGGCGTGATATCACCGTATTTGGAGCAAGGCGTAATGAAACGTTGTGTACATAAGAAAGAAAGATATGTCTGTCAACAATATACAACACATACAGGTAACAATTATTTATATAATAGTAGCCTAGCAACAGCTACTTTAAAGCTATAGCCATACGTCTAACAAAATAAAGGTACTAATACATAATATTTCCATAAAACAGGTACATTAAATAAGGTAAAAACCATGACAACAATAAAGGTAAAGTTGATGTGTTGTTATAGATACGTTAAAGTAAGTGCGACAACCATAACGACGATAATGTAAAGTTAGTCCTGCATTCATAGCAACAAAAAAGATAAAGTTAGTACTGTAGTCACAGTAACAATAAAGGTAAAGTTAGTACTGTAGTCATAGCAACAATAAAGGTTAAGTTAGTACTGTAGTCATAGTAACAATAAAGGTAAAAAGTTAGTACTGAAGTCATAGCAACAATTAAGATAAAGTTAGTACTATAGTCATTGCAACAATAAAGATAAAGTTAGTACTGTAGTCATAGTAACAATAAAGGTAAAAAGTTAGTACTGAAGTCATAGCAACAATTAAGATCAATTTAGTACTGTAGTCATAGTACAATCAAAGGTAAAGTTAGTACTGTAGTCATAGCAACAATAAAAATAAAGTTAGTACTGTAGTCATAGTAACTATAAAGGTAAAAAGTTAGTACTGAAGTTATAGTACAATAAAGATAAAGTTAGTACTGTAGTCATAGTAACAATAAAGGTAAAGTTAGTACTGTAGTCATAGTACAATAAAGATAAAGTTAGTACTGTAGTCATAGTACAATAAAGGTAAAGTTAGTACTGTAGCCATATCAACAATAAAGGTAAAAAGTTAGTACTGTAGTCATGCAACAATAAAGATAAAGTTAGTACTGTAGTCATAGTAACAATAAAGGTTAAGTTAGTACTGTAGTCATAGCAAGAACAAAGGTAAAGTTAGTACTGTAGTCATAGTATCAATAAAGGTAAAGTTAGTACTGCAGTCATAGAAAGAATAAAGGTAAAGTTAGTACTGTAGTCATAGTAACAATAAAGGTAAAGTTAGTACTGTAGTCATAGTAACAATAAAGGTTGAGTAAGTACTGTAGTCATAGTAATCAAAAAGATAAAAGTTAGTACTGTAGTCATAGCACCAATAAAGGTTGAGTTAGTACTGAAGTCATAGCAACAATTAAGATAAAGTTAGTACTGTAGTCATTGCAACAATAAAGATAAAAATAGTACTGTAGTCATAGAAACAATAAAGGTAAAGTTAGTACTGTAGTCATAGAAACAATAAAGATAAAGTTAGTACTGCAAGAATAAAGGTAAAGTTAGTACTGCAGTCATAACAAGAATAAAGGTAAAGTTAGTACTGCAGTCATAACAAGAATAAAGGTAAAGTTAAAACTGTAGTCATAACAACAATAAAGGTAAAGTTAGAACTGCAAGAATAAAGGTAAAGTTAGTACTGCATTCATAACAAGAATAAAGATAAAGTTAGTATTGTATGCATAGCAAGAATAAAGATAAAGTTAAAACTGTAGTCATTGCAACAATAAAGATAAAGTTAGAACTGTAGGCATAGCAACAATAAAGGTAAAGTTTGTACTGCAAGAATAAAGGTAAAGTTAGTATTGTATTCTTAGCAAGAATTAAGGTTAAGTAATAACTATTGTCATAGCAACAATAAAGATAAAGTTAGAGCTGTAGTCATAGCAACAATAAAGATAAAGTTAGTACTGTTGTCGTAGTATCAATAAAGTTAAAGTTAGTACTGCAGTCATAGTAGTAATAAAGATAAAGTTAGTACTGTAACCATAGTAACAATAAAGGTAAAGTTAGTACTGTAGTCATAGCAACAATAAAGGTTAAGTAACTACTGTAGTCATAGCAACAATAAAGGTAAAGTTAGTACTGCAGTAATAGCAACAATTAAGGTAAAGTTAGTACTGTAGCCATAGTAACAATAAAGATAAAGTTAGGATTGAACTCATAGCAACAATAACGAATGGAGAATACGTTTGTACCGCCACTTTCGGAGGTTGATAATACCCCAACAAAACAGAGAGTGTGATTAAACACCAGAGTATGGAAGAATGACAATAAAATCGGAGGGACTGACTACCAAGGTAAACACCAACACACACCAGACGTCTAATCCAAAGCGACATACGACCATGGTAAAAACCAACAAACTTAACAAGTTGCATAAAAACTGAATAAATAAAGAATTAAAGAAAGAAATAAATAAATAAATAAATAAATAAATAAATAAATAAATAAATAAATAAATAAATAAATAATAAATAAATAAATAA
>JAUMGZ010172609.1:0-14802 GCA_032359645.1 Pododesmus macrochisma | reverse complement strand
TTTCTCCTTAATCTTTTTTGAATTTCACGATATCAGTGAAATATCCTGGGAGTGACATTACGTCCTAATTATACCAGCTCTCTCTGCATCACATTCCAGGCCCTGTCGCACTTAAAGTCGCATTGTCACTTCTATGACATATTGTGGTCCACGTCTTGTAATTCATTCTAGAATATTTGTGAAAAAAAACCTGGAAAAACACAACGAAAGGGCAGGAAAAGAACCGACAATACTCTTAATTTTGAGATGTTCTGTATTCGAGTTACTTGCTTGTTATAATTAGAAATACCAAAGAAATTGTCTGCTTTATTCTATTAAACTAAACTTGATAATTGTCCCATTAGAGTATAAAAAACGTAAATATACCATGGTTATAGGGTTTTTCGTATTTTCAACACTGTTTATTTTATATATAGGGAAGGTGTCCGCTGGGAATTCATATCACGGACACATTGACGTTTTAACTCTATACATTGTTCTCATTCATACTCACCAAAGTACGAACAATTCTTGTGTACTCAATTTTTTTCCCCCATTCTGTTGTTCATAATGCTGTACTTTTATACCCGTGGAGTAAAATGTTTTTTCCGTACCCCAAAACAAACCAAAATAAAAAAATAAATAAAAGTGATATTTACATTGCCGGACTATGGCAGTTCGGCTGGCGAAAATGCCTTTCCTTGAACTAGAAAAATGTCGGAGTTTGAACACGAAGAAGCATTCTCTGCAACAGTTCGAGACAGTTACTTTTCTATTTTTATGTCATTTGAAAAAAAACCTATGTAAAGTACTCTGTTATAAATGGATTGTCAGATAAATAACAAAACTAATATTGACCTCCTCTGATTTTAAAGTTGTTTTAGTCTCTTGGAATGTCGGTACCTTCTTACTGCTTCCAAACACAAAGACATAGGGCAATGATCGTAGCATGAGTCTTGTTTAGGAAGGAGATAGAGAAGTCAAGTTTCTCAACTGCTGTCTCGTATTTCCAATGTGTCATGTTTTTATGTCTAACTGTACTGGTTTTGTATGGTTCTTTGTTAGCTGTTTGCGTTTTTTTCATTCAATGAATGGCGCGAGCTAGAGACGGGTTAATATATCATTTAAAGTACAGTAGAAACAAAAATATTGATGAATTTAGACAATTTTTGATTTTAAAGAGTTGTTGTTATGCGTTCGTCCACCTGTGTGGTAAAATCATTTAATAAAATGTGAACACATGTCTTAAGACTTGCCAACTCTGAATCAGGGATAGTGACCGCCATACTTTACATGTTTAACATCCAAAATCAGCAACAACCCTTTTATATGATTGTTTATATGTCATTTGACCAGTTTAGACAGTTTTGAAACTATATACTTGTTCTAAACTTTGATTTGAAAGAGTTAGAAAGTTTGTTATAAAATGTGTCTATATATTCAAAAGCTGTATACGTAATATAATCACTCAAACTGAATGTATGACTCAATCATAGTCTGAAGGGTAAACAAGTCAACATTGCAACAACCATCGACGGAGCCACTCTAAGCACACGAATGACTTTGTTTTGGCGGGAACATGTGTTAAAGGCCTTTCTCACTACCTGTTCGCACAAACAAAGATACAAACAAGCTATTATATAGGATAAACTGTGTACTCACGAATAAACATTTTTTTACAAATAACTATAAACAATATTAGGCAAATTTGATAATGATTATTTGCTTACAAGACACTTGAGATCTCGATTGTCGGCAGACGACATGATAAATTATGTAAAGATACAAGTAGTGTGGTGCTACAAAGCTACAACTCACTTAGAAACGACGCCTTCAACAAGTCCTCACGTTAACATAAAAAAAACAACGCTCATCTTTATACCTCCTACTTACGATATGGCTTTAGGTTGAAACAAAAAGTGCATCGTACATTGGGACAAGAATTACAAACATATTTGGACCTAGAAATTTGTTAAGTGCAATGTGTACTTACATTCGAAATAACACAGATAATTTCATATAGGTATAATCACTTTGTACAAGACTAAGTTTTGAATTTTCTAAAAGAAACTCTTCCTCTTTGAAGCAAATCTCCTCCGATGTTAAAAGACGAACAGTAACGCCCTTAATCCACCTATTTAGCTCTGTGGAGCTAGACCTGGAATCTTGGCCGCGGTTCTCTCATAGAGAGAATTGATTTTTGTCTGTTTTATATATTAAATATTATGTCTATTTGTGGACGCTTCAGTTTTGAAGTTTATATATTTTTTTTAGTACATATAGTTCCGTATTAGAAGGTTGCTACATGTATTTCACATTTCGATGCTAGATGAATGATCTTGCTTGTCATTCCTTTCACTAGAATGTTTCTGTTTGTCATCTTCAAGACTAATTGCTTATGCCAGTTTCTATGCGCACTGAACGTTTATTTTGACTTCATTTCTTGTACATCGGAAGTTCGTTCTTTAAATATTGTGTAGGCTTCTTAGTTCAAGTCTAAAATCAACTTGTATGTACTTCGAAACAGTAGTGTTTTTCGTGGTTTTTCTTGTTATTTTTTATATGATTGATGAATAAACAACTTAACAAATTTAACAAAGGTAATTCAGAAATCACTATTTTTCATTGCCCTAAATCACATATTTCAAAAGTCATGCTTCGGTGAACAATTGCTTGCGAGTGTTGACGTACACATGTACCATAGCGTGTTTTTATTTCATTTGCAAACTTTTGTAAATCGCATTACCTGGTATTTGATGCAGATAAATTCAATTTAATTTGAAAAACATAAACAGAGGCACGAGATTGATTGAGATGACCATTGATATCAAGTAAACATGGTCGAACACCCCCTTTGTATAGAGAAACAATTCATTAAGTTCGTTGACTCGTGCGACCAATAAAACAACGCACTAATCACTACTGTGCATCTTGAATATTACTGAAGTATTAAGACAAATGGGTGAGGCGTCTTCGTATTGTTAAAACAAAGGTCCAGTTGATGAATGTCTATACTCCGGGTGATAAGTGTGTTTATATACGAACGATACGTAAACTATTTGACAGGTTTTTTGTTAGATTGTTTATGTGTTTGTGACCTACCCATTTAGACAAAAGTGTATACGTAAAGTGATCTACTCGTGTGCAATCATGTGAGGGCTAAATATACGTATAAATAAGAGGAAATATGACGTATGAGATCTACATCTTGAGAGAAGACAGTTTACGAGTTAAACACGACTGACAGGAATTCTTGTAATTTATTAAGAAATTCAATCACTTCCCTACGTGATGTTAACACACACCATGGAGAACTAGACAATATATTCTTTGTAGAACCACGCTCCAATAACAAACCAATTCAAAAGTGTGACAACTTTATATCTTTAAAAATAATATTCCTTTTTGTCAACTGCAAAATTTCAACACTGAAAAATAAATATAGTTTAATATAAATGTTGTAGCATCATGTTGATTGTTTAAGTAGATTTGGTTATCTAAAAAGTCGAAACATCAATAATGGGACAAGCAATCGTATGCACCCACTCGTCGCGGCTCGACCGTTTTCGTATACTTCATCTAGGACAAAGAGAGTAACGGATTTACACGAGGTTTGCCGATTGCATATGCATCGTGACACTTCCTAATTAGAGCACGCTTTTTCCCGTTCCGTCACTCGCTATGATAAAGCTAGCCAGTGAGGGTAAAGGGGAGCGTGTTCCGGTTGTGTTTGCCGTAGTACTGATCATTTGGTCCCGCCTAATGTTCCTTATGCCGCGTATGATAAACAATAAGATATATCTCAGATACATATCAATGGTTCTTTAGAAAGTAGAAAGTTTGAAGAGTATTAATAAATGCTAAAATAAATTTCTTCTTTACTTCCCAAAAACCGAGAAAATTAGGAAAACTACTCAATATATAATTTGTTCAATAATGTTTTTAATGAATATTGGACAGAAAGGCTTTTTTTTGTTTAGCAATTTTTTTTTAAAGCTGCACGGCTTTTTTCTCTCTAAATACTACAATGCCATGTAAATCAACTACTACAGACACCGAAGACACACACAGTGATACTATTATGTTACGTGAAACGTCCTAATTTCTGTTTCTATTACGTCTAATTCCTCACTTTCCGCCCTATAATTAAACGGCATACATGAAGGATGGTACTTATAGTTAAACTTTATACATTGTTGCTCTAGTAAAGTCCTTGTGTATTACCACAAACTTACTCCTTAATATAGTCAGGTTTAAAGGAAGTAGGTCCCACTTGCTCAATGTAACACAATATAATCATAACTATGTAATAACCTTTCTATGAGCTTACACGACATAACCGTCTGGAGGCATACAAAGCTCCCGTCAGGAACGTTCAAATGATAAGTAGACACGATATAATAAACAGGCTAGATTACCCAGTCAATTGTTTACTTTGAGCGATCAACAATAACGAAAAATAAGCAATGATTTGACATATATAATGTATTTTCAGATTGGCTAAGTGGAATTTTTGCGTAAGATGTTGAGAGGATATTGTTGTGAATTGCAGGGTACCCACCATTGTAACGTTGTTCATATTTAAATGTAACAGCTCGTACCGTCATGTCAATGTTGATTTATCTTAATTATATAGTTTTCACAATCGATACGTGACGTTTTAACATTCATCTGTATTTCTGCGTTATCCGTTAAAGTGTTTCTAATTCTAACGTCAATTTTATTATTACATGTAGAACCCTACCGGTGAAACTGGGAGGGACTATAGGTTTGCACCTCGTCTGCTCGTCCGTCCGTCCGTCCGTCCAGAATGAAGTGTGGACAAAGATTCTGTAAAAGCAATTGAAGCGGTATTTCTGAAACTTTGCAAACACTTTGAGTATGGTATGGAGATAGTGCACGTAACACAATTTTCTTTTTCATTGAACAATGTACGATTGGCGGCCATTTTGAATTTCATATTGGCATTCACCTTAAACTGTGGACACAGATTTTGAAAAAAAAACTCTGATTGGTTGAAATTTCAACGTTGTCTGATTTCGTTCAAATTTGGTATACAGGTGTATCACGACACTGTGAACTTAATCGCGTATGATTTTTGTGCATCTGATAACCAAGATGGCGGCCATGACCTCTGATTGGTCGAAATTTAAATGTTATCCCATTTTGTTCAGATTTTGTGTACAGATGTATAAGGACACTGCAAACTTGATTGCATATGATTTCACTGCTATTAATGACAGATTTGGCATTTTTTATTTCAAATGGACCACTTGCCTAATAGTAAGATCTGCTCACTGCAAATTCCAATTAGGCATAGTAAGCTGTTGGGTTTAAGGTTGTTTGTGAGCCATAGAAATACATTATTTTTTAATTAAATTGCTTCCCCTTCGGCTAATAACTGTTGGGTATCCTGTTTTGGCAAAAAAAAAATGCCTTCGTAAGAGCAAACTGTATCCGGTGGTGTATTTGGTTACTGGGAACGCTGCGCTAGGGCGACTTCGCTATTGCTTGCAATTGCAACATGCCATCTTGGCGGTGGCCCTGTTCGACATGGGGAGCTCTAGTTGGGTTTGATATACTACTGAATTATAATATACTAGTGGTCTGCATAACCACACCTTAAACAAATTTATCTACAGCCATCATTTGGGTAAGATATCAAGTCATGGGACCAGTAGAGGACGTATATTGCTGTACAATTCTACAGTGTCTTGTTTCCTGGAACCTTTTCTTTCACATTTCTAACTTATGTTTGTATTTTTTTGTAACCGACTTTTCCCTATTCAGTCATTGATTTTTGTTTTACTAACGTGTGTACACTTAAGAGGACTCTATTTTTAAACAATCATTTGAACAATCCCCTCACATGTCTTTTGTCTTTGTTGATTTTGGAACCTTTTTAACGTTTATAGTTTGATGAATAATGTAGATATCGAAAAAAAAAACATCAACATTTGATACACATATTTTTGCAAATAGCAGGGTCACTGAAAGTCAGGTACGGATTCATGCTCAGAAGTAACTTAATCTAAATTGTATCAATTGCGAAACAAAGAAACTTGTGACATCGTTCTGTATATGCAATTTATGACATACCTGTTGAGTCTTACTACAGCGGTATGTTCATTTTGAGGGTGACGGAAAGTCCTGTTAAACATATGGGTGATACGGGAACAACTTTTAAGGGAAATTTCCGTTATAAAATATTTGTCAATTGTCACGTGACTTATTATTGGATTTAAATATTTTATATATTTTCAGTAAAATATACAGAAAAATGGAGGTTAATAATTAGTACAACACATCAAAGCTTTTGGGTAGTGTTACAGGTTAACACTTTACTTTAAATCTTATTTAATTTACAACGGCTTTATTTCACAATTATTAATATCTAAATCTCTTTTTGGCACGAATGGTAGTGCGAACGGATACTTTCTAAAGAAACTGGAGTGCCTGTGCATTGTCACAATAACGTACGAGACTGCAACCGTTAGTGTTACATTATTACACCATATCTAACGGTTGCTACAGTGTCCGGAGGAAACCCACATGTTCAGCTTGGCAAGTCTATACAAGCCCACACCCGACACCAAATATCGAACCCGGTTTGCGTAGGTTACTGAGAAGCCATACTCTTAACCACTACGCTACCCGAACACCTACCGGACGCACTCGTTCGATATGGCGGACTGATTTAACTCGACGTTCTACCTCGTTGAATTCATGCGCCATAAGGAGCTCGTTCGGTCCGGCAAAAAGTATCAAAACGCAAGTGCAGTTTTGTATATGTAACTTCATCGTGAAGATAAAAATTGATTGCATCTCTCTGTATCATATACATTATGTGAGAGTATTGGCTGTTGTATATTCACCATTGACTCCAGAGATAGTGTATTATGTGGTTACGATAGGATTGTTGATGTTTCCTTTTCTGATTCAATGGTATTTCCATCTAATTAAGCAACGTAGTGGGGGTTCTTTGTACAGCATTCATATATTGAGAGACTGAACTGTCAACAGGTAGCATACAGATAATAAACCAAAGAGAAAAAATATCATAAAATAAACCTATATCATAAATCAAGAAAAAAGACATTTGCTTTTATTTAACAATTATTTTTCATTATATCACCGAAGACCTTGTCAACAAGATCAAGTCACAACATCATACACAACTATTGAGGGTATGGATGTGTGCGTCGGGCATAACGCACTTTCATCGATGATCTCTTCCCTAACTTTTGCTTTTTTCCCTGATAGTTTTACTCTAAATATAGTAATTTAACTTTAGTTAATCAAAATGTTCTTTTAAAAATCCGCCAGCACAGTATGTCATGATTACTGCTGTTTGACTTTCATAACAGATCGTTTGGCGCCTCACTGTTGCTTACTCAATCCAATATCAATAACCACTTCGTATTGTGTAGAAGTTAGATCTAAGTCACAGATATGTTTTTTAAGTCAAGTTTTTTTCGTCGATGTCTTTTGAAATCTTAGAGATATGATCAAGCAATTAGTAAACAGCTTTTGGTTACATTGATAATTGTTGTGCATTTATTACAATCTTCTTCAGATTTTTTTTATGCAGGGGATCTCTAAAACATATCTTATCAGTGCAAATATATAAAACATTTCAATTCAGTTTGTAAAGCAAGGACACACTGTAGACAAAAAAGATAGGAAACAATGGAAAAGTGTGAAATGTAAGCGTCTTAGAGATAACTTACGGTTGACTTCACGCGCAGTGACGTAAGCATTATTTCGCAGTAACGACTTTTATCATTGTGAAGTTAAAAGTCGAGTCTCGGGGTTAAAGAGAAATTTTATCTGATGAAAACTTAACACGGAAAAATAGCAATTAGGATTAACATTTGTAGTGTTGCTGCATTTGACACAATCTATGATAAACCCCAGGGGTTTGGAACCAGGCCTTAAACATGTATGACCAAGGTATGACTGCATTATACAGACATGAATAACATTTCACTAACGTCTGATTTCACCGACATCGCACGTCACCCCTGACACTGAAAACAAACACACACAACATATGCACGATGCACTTTAGATGCACATTAATTATGTTAACTGTAAACATAAATTTACTAGTTGTTTAACCAATAATAAGCAATAACTATGACATAACAGGATACCAATGTGTACCAATCACCTCTAAGAGAAAGGCCATGTGAACCGGTGACACAATGACGTGTTTCGTGTTTTAGCTTATAAAAGATATTTCTCACAGATTTACGAGAAGACACGTGTAGATATATATCATTTTATAGTGTTGTGTTTTGCCATCAACACCAGACACTGTTTTAAATATGATGTCAGGTTGTTTAAACCTGATGCTGATATCAATTATAGCCTGGTTCCTGCCTTCCTATGATGTTCAATACAGAATGACCAAGTACGAAAGCCCTTCCACAAGACATGAATGAAGTTTAACTATTGTCAATCACTGATGTAATTACAAAAATGCTATTATTCTATTTAAAAACTGCAAATATCAACATGACAGTAAATAAAAACGTGCTGAACATTATTACCAGACTGGTTCCCTCCCTTTGTTACTTCTCTCCGCCAGGGCTGCGCTACCTTGACAGCGTACTAAGGGATTTAACTGAGGAGGGAACCAGTCTACATTATTACCAGAACTTATGTAAGTACACAATTGCATAGTTACGTTCGCATTGTTGTAGCCTCGTTCTGTGACGTCATAACTTCGTCTTTCTTGAAAGACAGTCGACACCACGATAGCATAAGACAAATAAGTGGCTTCCGTATAGAGTAAAAGGATCAAGTGAAAAACATTAGTAAATGAATTTACTATAAGCACAACATAATCACTGTTTCAAATAGATCACTTTGAAGTAAATAATAGCTCTTGTTGCCTCTAAAGTTTGGTCGCCATGGGGAGTATATAATTGTTGGTAAACAGATTAAATATGTTTTACTCGAAAAACAAATGATCTTCATTATACAAACTTGGAAACTGAGACGGGCCACTAATAGATCTAATATCTATTTACAAGAGGGAAAAACAATTCTCAGTGTGAAAGACCAAAGGTCTGTTACCACTCTTTGCAACTTTTGCCGTTTCCATGTACTTCGTGTACTTGAATGAGAGTAACGGATTCACCCGGGGTTTGCTGATTGAATCTGTTACTTCACACGACAATCTGTATCTATGGGAGAATTTGTATTCTGTAAATATAGATGTTTAATGAGTTTTACATTATGTTCTCTTGATCAAAAAAACAAAAATGGTTATATCATTTCAATAGAATCAAGGACAGTTTTGTGAGATTTTAATATGTCTTTCATTTTCCTGCGAAATCTTTGCCAGTCATCGTTACGCTCTACAGTGACGCCCAACATTTATGTAAATGTCATTAGCTCCTATGTTATTGAAAATAGAAAAACATTTTACGTAATTTAACACTGACATGTAAAAAAGCCATTTACTATTTATGAAGTCAGATACTTAAATTAATTTGATGACAACTCAAAGGGATGACACTTTCTATAAAAAAAAGATCACAGGTTTGATCCGTATCTTAATATAACATTTGTATGTAATTGGTGCGCATAAAACGAAACATGTGAACCTTGAACACTATTACTATTGAGTATACCGACTACAACCGGTATAATAGGCAATGTTCATGTACTTTTAATTTAAAGTTTGTCACATATTCTCTGTGCCAGAAATTACTTAAAATTCAGTTGTAATAAGAAGAGTTATCATTTGAACAGCTAACCAGATGGTGTTCGATTAAATATGCTTCATTTTTCCTGATAGTGATTTCTATAAAGGTGTTCCACTTCACGATATAATTGGTTCTTGTTTATAAGATAACATGATGGAAACTAAGGGAGTTTCTTTAACCATCGTTTAAACTCGTATTCGTTGTCAGGTGAAGCACATTCTGTCCAATAACTTGACATTCTACTGTTACTGATTTTCTTTATATGTTTGTGCTCGTTAAAACTGATTATAGTAAACTGGGCAAGTTAAAATATGAGAAATTTTACTTTATCGTTGTGATTTGGGACTTGTTTCGGTTACAAACGAAACATGATTAAGATAAATTATCCATTTTCGTTTAAAAATGATTTTCCTTTACCGAATATTTTAAAATTAAATTCACCCAGTCGTAAGTTTGAAAAGGATTGCAGAAGGACATATATTAGCTTTGATGGAGAAAAATAAACGTTCATGTATCAGGTTTAAGTAATCTAGCCTTTGAATTGGACCTAGTGGAAGTAGTGCATGTAAACTAACTAGCTGCAAGTTTGTGTTCAACAATTTTTTTTTTTTTCTTAATTGACATATATTTAACGCATACTTCGAATTCAATATTGATCTTTTCCTGTGTAAATATTGAGCTTTATGGACAACGTTTCACTGAATTCAGTTTTTCTCAGATCAAAAACAATTGTAGAATCTTGGAACTTGATTGAAATTTTTTTTTAGTAAAAGATTGTATTCAGGGAGAACCTTTTTTTAAATTCCATAGTTTAGTTTGGCAACAAGACCATGTTTATGTTGCTTTACTCGAGATGATATGGAATGGATACAACAGTAAATTTGCCAACGCAATTCTGAGATAACATTTTACACGCCGTGACATTCTTGTTTTATTTATGACCTTTGAAACGGTAACGCAGCTTACGACCAAGGTCCAATAATTGGCACGATTTGAGTATAATCATAATAAGAAGACTGATTGATTAACATTAACGTCAAAACTATGTTGACCTTTCCAACCTTCATAAATTCAACATTATTCAAAATCGAATCAAGGTTCACAAAAAACAGATTCCATCAATTTTATGTGCCGCTTGCGTGATTAAAAATAGAATTAGTTACGCTTGCGTTACATATGAGAATATACACTTATCATTTATCACATTTAGTCTGACCTACTCAGGATTGTAAAAAAATGATAAACGTCCTATAATTTTGTAGCATTTTGCTAATTGTTAAGATTGCACACATACAATTCAATCAAGATTAAACGATAGGTACGATGCTTTAAATTCTAAACGAACATACATGACATCACATAAAACAGATTTTAGTTGATCAATCGATCAATCATAATTGTATTATGTTTAAATGTCAGTGATGATGGACAAAGTATTTACCCTGGGTAAGAACACTGCGGTAGATACGATGTGGCGCTACTGTAATTCGACCTGCGGAGTGTTTCCGGGTCATTTCAAACTCACAATGATTGGACAGCATATTAACAATTAGCAAAGCAGCAATGTCTAATGGTGTCGTATACAAGAAGCTTGAATCTGTGCTATCTTGTCGTGTTGTTTCTGCATAATCATGTGTACAGGGGAGGGAAATTGAGCGGAATGCACTGTTTTATCTTTATCTAAGATGGTATCTGTGTGTAGAGATGTAAGGACATACGTCATAATTCCTGCAGTGCGCAACATGTGGAATGTCTCAGAGATTATGATAATTGTACAACGGTGACAGACAACAGACACTGTTATAGTTTACATATTATTGACGATCAATACGGTGTACGAAGCTTAAGTAAGAATGTTCAAGTTAGTCGTCATAGTAATACCAATGCAACTTCGACTAGCCAAAAGGTTGAGAGAGAAGAAAGAGCTTTTCACACTGTCAAAACTAAATATAATCTTAGATTTAGAACATAGTTAAAACGATAAGAAAATAATTTCATGTTATAATTGAATACAAAACGCACATGGACAGAGCATGAATATTCGCACACTGCATCATAACGACTTAACCCTTTGTGTTCTTAAGTACACAAGTGTATTTGGGTAGCGCATTGATAACTACTTCAGACTTACTTCTTTCTAGGACATGCTATGGTATACTTTTATATCAGCTTCTTTAAGTGAACATTTCCAGGTTTTTGGTTGTCTGATTTTGAGCAGAGATTTCGTTATTTGAGTTGTTTTATGTATTTTTATGTTTGGTCTAATGTGTGTTCATTTTGTGTGTTCTTATTTTTATCTGTTTGTATTTTCTACTTTTTGCCACATCAGTAATATTTTTGTGACGTTGGTTCTACATGTGCGTTATATGAGCATACCGTCAAACACATTAAACTTTAAAACAAAATTACCGCCGGACTCATTAAACTTGAAAATATCTAAATTGTTTATCTGGTTTCTATTTGCAAGCTTGCAAATGCTTTTTTGAAATACGTTAAAACAATGGTGGATTTGTTTTCCGTGATTTTATCGGTACAAGATTGTTTCTTTATAAGGTGTGATTGAATGCATTGATACGTATCAACGTGTATTACATAACAACAGCCTATCACGTGTCTACACAAAGGACTTAACCCGCCAGTGTAGGAAGGATGGACGAACAATGCTATCAATATTGTCTTTATCAGGTCTGACTGTCGATAGGACGTTTCAGATTCCCACCTTTATGTATTTGGCTGGTTTCGAATTCATTATCGCACAATATAATTTACACGCAAACTACACAAGCTGAAAGCAACATATGTGTCAATAAATAAATAATGTAACGTTGACATATTTTAAATGTGTTGACTATGACCTTTAAGGATCAACCATTTTTTCAAAAATTATCATACATAACTTATATTACTTTATTGGTGGTATGTTTCAGTTTGCAATTTTGTGTATGTATATACTAAGTCTTGCAAACAAAACGATGTGACACCATTGACCTCGTCACTCTAAGAAGAAATATGTTAAGACTTGTTTCTTTTTTTCCTTGAATTCCGTTTCAAATTCTTTATATAAACGGTGTGGATCATATCACGCTGGTGTCATACTGTTAATAAAACCTGAAGCACATACCAAACGACACGTTCTGAACATAATTGTGGCTTTTCCTATTTCTTGCGCAATTGACAAACACTACCGTTGTAACAGCTTGATTTAATATTCTTCTTCTTTTTTTTCTTTTTTTAAAACCATTTGATAAATAATCGGACACATTTATAACGCAAGTATAATTAATAGACTTTTTTTCTCATTCATAAAGGAAAAGAATTCGATACCGAGTCCATTTGTTACCTTATTTCCAGAAAAATTATTATTACAAGTTTACATACATTGCTTTCGTTTATAATATAAATATCGCCTTTGTTGATAATTATGATTTTTATGAAACAATAGGACTCGTTACCGAATTTTTCATATTTATATATGAAATTTCCGAATCTTCATATTTATAAATGAAATTTAAACCTATTTTTTGAAGCGCATGACGTTATTTTGTGGCGTGCGTGAAACGTAAAGTGTGATTCACATTCAAAAGCGGTAGCATTTAGTAATACAAGATGACTGTTTTGTATTTATGAAGCATGCCAGAGACTCTGCTTAAACTTTACACCGCGTGTGTCATACGTGTTTTTGTTTTGAAAAATACAAAAACAGTGACTTGTCATCCTGACCTCTCCTACAAAGAAGCTTATAATTAAGAATGAGCATATTTAACCAGGCTTCCTTATCAAACACTTCAAGTGTGTTAAGATATACAAAATTGCACAAATTATGACAAATTTAAAACAAGATCGCCCGCTAAGAATCAAGACAACGCTCTTTATCGTGTGAATATTGTATCGTTAGAATGTCTTTCAAAACTTCAAGTGTATCGACTTTCAAAGACTTGCACAGGAGCAGCTGTTTTCGTGCAACTGGGGGCCGGGCTCAAAGGCAGTTAGACATTGTTATGGTGTAAACATTATCATGACCATCAAATAAAGATTTGTTGACAAAATATTAATTAGCACAGGTGTAGTTTACCTGGAATGTAAAGAAGGTTAAGAGCACCTTACTAAAGATAGGTAACACGCACCAATGCTAGGTCACTTATACCATTACCAGTTACTAGATCTATAATGTAACAACCGTTCCTATGTACCAACAGTACAACTCTTCATATGAAAATTAAATGAAACATTTAACCTTTTGAACTCGCTGGTATGTAGATATTTAATATTCGCATTACAATTAAAGAAATTAAAACTATTGTATACGACATGGTATTTGTGTCATAGTTCAGTACAAATATTTAAAAGTGTTGGATAACCTGAATTAAGTGTGACTGATATGAATAAAAAGAAATGACGCCACAAAACCTAAACGTTACACTAAGAAAGCTGAACTATAAGTGTTTGATGGATGAGAGGTTATTTTGAGTTTTGTAAGTAAGAATATTCTCTTAAAAAAGCAAGCATGGTGAAACTATAGCGTAAGGTACAGGAAAAACCGTAACTGAAATTGAATGAAATTCTAACTAAAAATGTTATACAAGTGTTTTCATTGAAAATATTGATGTTAAGAAACATCTATTGTCATGAGTAACAATGCGACTTATAATGAGATGACGAGACATGGAACATAATGCGATCTATAAGGAGATGACGAGACGTTAACGTTAAACAGCATTTACGGATTTATAATGCGACGACGAGGCGTTAAACACAATGCTACTTATAATGCGGCGACGAGGCGCTAAACACAATGCTACCTTTAATGATATATCGAGACGTTAAACACAGTGTGACTTATAATGCGACGACGAGGCGTTAAACACAATGCTACCTTTAATGATATACCGAGACGTTAAACACAGTGCGACTTATAATGCGACGACGATGCGCAAAACACAGTACTACCTTAAATGATATAACGAGGCGTCAAAAACAATACTATCTTAAATGCTATAACGAGACGTTAAACACAGTGCGACGTATAATGTGACAAGGAGGCGCTTAACACAATGTTACTTTTAATGCTATAACGAGACGTTAAACACAGTGAGACTTAAAGTGC
>JAUMGZ010172608.1:0-18542 GCA_032359645.1 Pododesmus macrochisma | reverse complement strand
TTATGTCTGAAGCATACTTGAGAATTACCTTACATTTTATGTCTGAAGCATACTTGAGAATTACCTTACATTTTATGTCTGAAGCATACTTGAGAATTACCTTACATTTTATGACTGAAGCATACTTGAGAATTGAGCATACATAAAGAATATAACATTAGAAAGCATTCTTTATTTTCTATCTAAATGCGTAAGTTTGCTTAAGTTTTAGCCAACCTGGACCAATGGTCCAAGGTGGAATTTTTTCATACAAATCCAGTCCATTGACTCCTTCGTCCGTCGGCATTGTAAACTTTTCGCATTTTCGACTGCTTCTCCAAAACTACTGGACCCATTTCATCCAAACTTGTAAGGAAGTATCCCTAGGTGAAGGGGATTCAGATATGTTCAAAGGAAGGGGCTCAGCCCCTAGGGGGTGCCATTTTGGGGGCTCAAATTGGGAAAATTTGACAAAATTTCAAAAAATCTTCCTCTTATAAACTAGATGGCCTATATACAGATTAATGTTTTGGTATGAACAGTAGTAACTTTAAGGCATGGAGAAATAATTTTGTTCAAGGCTTGACCCTGGGGTCAAAAATTGGTTACACATTTTGGGGTCAAAGTTCAACACTATAGCAAAATATGTTAACTTTTCACATTTTTGACTTCTTCTTCTAAACCACTTGACCAATTTCATCCAAACTCAGGTAGAAGGCATCGCTTGGGGATGGGGTTCAGATTTGTTCAAATGAAGGGGCTAGGCCCCCAGAGGGTGCCGATTTGGGGGGCTAAAATGGGGAAAATTTGACAAAATTTCAAGAACATTCTTATAAACTAGATGGCCTTAAGAGCTTAATGGTATGTAGTTCATTAAGGTCATGGAGAACCAAGTTTGTTGAAGGCGTTACCCTGGAGTCAAAAATAAGTTACAAGTTTTTGGGTCAAACTTTTCACATTGATGGCTTCTCCAAAACTACTGGACCAATTTTATTCAAACTTAATTTGTAGAAGGAATTAGGTGTATGAAAATGCTCGAAAATTAATAACGTTATTACGTCACAATTTGAAAATGATGTGCCTAACTTTGGAGCAGCGTATTTTCATTGAGAAGAAGAATTATGAAACAAGTGTGCTAGATGTACAAATGAAATTTAAATCTCAGTGTAAGAAAAAAGACAGTGAGCAGGCAGCATATCTACGGTATATGGAATAGTTCAAAAATTTGAGCAATGCTCCAAAATCAATTTAAGTTATCCAAAGTCGAGTTATAAGAGCAAGAAAAATTTTAATTCTATGCGTGAATTGTTCACTGAGAGCCCAGAAAACTCTCTAAGAAGAACATCTTCAGAAACCTGCATTCTAAAATCTTCTTCTCATGACAAAGTGAAAAAAAGATTTAAAATTGTTCCTGTATAAAATTCAATTTGTGTGGAAAATATAACCATAACTGATCAGATTCAAAGACTAAAATTTTGCTACTGGGCCGCAATGTTGTCACATTCTTCTTCTGTCTAATAATAGTCACCATCAACGAGATGATTATTATGCCATATAAACCGTTTCCTGTTGTCTGGTCATGTATAACTATGCAAACAGAATATGAGTTTCTGGACAAATGAACATACAACCTTAGATGTACAGTCTTACAGAGAAACTATAATTACATTGTGAAAATAAACAGTTTGGTGTTCGATGTCCTCTCATGGAGTGATTGGTCCATATGTGTTAAAAATACAGTTAACTTTCAACAATATCTGTCTCTTCAGAGAAACAAATTTATTCCTGCGCTTCAAAAGCAATGACATGTACGAGAAAAGCAGAATGTTTGGATTATGCAGGATGGTTCTTATACTGATCACACACATCAAATGCTGTACATGTTTTTTGTATTAGATTTTTTTTGCACGAATGCTTTCAACAACAGGGTGATTTCCCAACGGTACCCAGATGTAAAAGAGTGTGAAATTTCCTTGCCAGCTTTCAGGCCTTATCTCAACCCTTGCGACTTCTTCCTCTGGGAATACCTGAAGTCAGTTGTGTACATCCCTAAGCCATTAGATACTGATATTTTATTACAAAATATAAAACAGGAAGTTAAAAAAATCAACAAAGAAATGTGTGGTAACGTTATTGACAGATTAATATCATGAGTAAGACAAGGGAAAACGATGAAAGACCGTCACTTGGAGAACGTCATCAATTATTAAAATAACGTCAAATACAGAATGAGGTTCATTGTACAAAAACTATGTAATTGTAGTTTCAGTCCATCTGGACCAAAGGTCCAAGGTGGACCTTCTCATACAAATCCTGTCCGTCGTCTGCTATTGTCTGTTGTTAACTTTTTACATTTTGGACTCCTTCTCCCAAACCACTGGACCAATTTCTTCCAAACTTGGTAGGAAGTATCCCTAGGAGAAGGGAATTCAGATTTGTTCAAATGAGGGTCTTTGCCTCCAGGGGGCACCAAAAGGGGATAAATTTGACAAAATTTAAAAAATCTTATTAATAAACTAGAAGGCCTAGAGCTTAATGATTTGGTATGTAGTAACTTTTATGCATTGTAAACCAAGTATGTTCAAGGCGTGACCCTGGGGTCAAAATTAGGTAACATTAGTTTAAGGGTCAAAAATTGGTTACACGTTTAGGTGTCAAAGTTCAACACTATGGCAAATATGTTAACTTTTCACATTTTTGACTTCTAAAGGGTAGTCCAAATTAGTTCAAATGAAGGGTCTTGGGCCTTTTCGGGGCCCAAATAGGGAAAAATTTGACATAATTTCAAAAATCTTATTGTTAACTTGAAGGCCTATATAGAGCTCAATGCTTTGTTCTGTAATAACTTAAGGGCATGGAGAACCAACTTTGTTTAAGGCATAACCCATGGGTCAAAAGTATTCAATTGCTAATATTTAGTTTTTGGCCTATTTTAACCAGATGGACATTAAGGTCTGATGGGCCTCTTGTTCTTTAAGTATAATAATTTATAAAAACACTAACTTCAATTTGATACCTTTAAAATTGTATTCTTATATGAAAAAAAGATATTTTTGCGATTTTAAAGATAAGCAGAAAACTTGTTATTACAATGTGACAGTACGTAACATAAGCTTACCAGCACGGTGGCCGAGTGGTTAGCGTGTTCTCCTCGTGTTGGTACACTGGTGAAGAGAATCCGCGATCATGGGTTCGAATCCTGGTGGCACCATATCCCAAGACGTTAAAATTTGGCACTCTTCTTGCTCCCTGCTTAACAAGCAGCATTAATTGGTAGGCAAAGGACAGGTTGGCTCGGTGTCAGCATAATGTGACCGAGTGAAGTATCATGTCAATGTGTTTGTGGCGTAATATTTCAGTGAGACAGCACTATAAAGTCGCCATAAGTGTGTACTGTCGCAAGCAGACACTGTCATGATATGACCTAAAATGAGTTAAAGGGACGCTTAACCCCAATAAAACAAAACCTAACGTAGCTTTCTTTTCAGACACCCTGTACTTGTGTAATGCATAATTCCACTAACTGTACTCACTAAAATAAATTTCAACGAAAATATTGCTGTGGGTTGTTTTTAAAAATATTTTACTTCTTTATATTGATGTTCAGATTACTTTCTGGTAATGGGTATGCAAAAACTATTTTGTTATAAACAAATAGATATTTTAATTTTTTTTATCTCAGGGCACAGCTCAACCAAAGCTCAAGAAATTTTGCAGGGATTTCAGGTAAAAAAATTAATATAATAATTGTATATTCAAAAATATATGTTGAACAAGTTTTGATATTATTACTCAAATGTTGCAGTATAGGAAATTAATATCTCATTATACATGTTGAATTAAAAAATAGTTATCCTCCATTATATGACTTCTAAATTGTTGCTCCTAAAACACTAGTTATTTGTTTTCTTTGCCCAAATTGAATACAATGTTATTAATTGAAAATTTTGCCAGGATGCAAGCTTCCTCATTTAATTTCATGTCTCTTATTGTAATGTTTGACCTTGTTTTTATAGGAAACCCGACTATGGTCACAGAGAGCATGTGGATAGAAATTGCCAACTGTGAATTGAAAATAGGTAAAAGTTTAGTACCTTGAGCAAGGACAGGTACAGAAGGGAGGTTTCCCTGCCATGGTTAAGTGGAGTGATAGTCGCTTACAGGACCTTCCCTAGTACATTTATCAAATTTAAAGCTCTTAAGTCTGAGAATGTTTCTTAGGTATTCTGAAATTTTGTATGCCATTTGTTCAGACTTTTAGGAAATTTTAAGTGCAAAAAGTTGATTAAGTATTACCTTTTTTAGTCTATCTGGACCAAAGGTCCAAGGTGGACTTCTCATACAAATCCTGCCCGTCATCCGTCCATCTTAAACTTTTGCTTTAAACGACATCTCCTCTGAAACTTATAAGCAGATTTCAACCAAATTTTGCAGAAAGCATCCTTAGGGGAAGGGATTCAAGATTGTACAAATGAAGTCCCTGACCCCCCAGGGCATAGGTGAGTGGGGCCAAAAGGGTTAAATTTGACAGTATGCCTTTAAACGACATCTTTGAAACTACTAGGTAGATTTCAACTTGATGGCTCAATGGGCCTCTTGTTTAACATATACTTGATCCAATTTTCTCCTTTTTGTTTGTTCCCAGTTTTATTTTCCATGTTAAAATTTGAAAGAGGTAGCTATAAGGTGTTTAATGTTTTATCAATGACTAAATATGAATTAAGAACAGACCAATGTAATACATGTTTTAATGTAATAAAATGATAAGCAACATATTATTTAAGAACTCATAAGAATTTAATTTAATATTTAGAAAGCCAGGTACCAGTTATCAGTATTATCAATTCAATTTCATGCTCATTGTTATCATCATCATCATCATCATCATCATCATCATCATCATCATCATCATCATCATCATCATCATCATCATCAATATCATCAATATCATCATCATCATCATCATCATCATCATCATCAATATCATCATCAATATCATCATCATCATCATCATCATCATCATCATCATCATCATCATCAAATCATCATCATTGTCATTGTCGTCATGGTCATCAATATATATCATCATCATTTATAATAGTCCACATTGACTCAGGTGCTTAGTGTTTCATGCTTGATCTTTAACAAATATCTGATAAGCTGAGATACATACCTTTTTAATTTACATCAGATGCTTTAAGACGGCTAAAAAAGATACACTGTTTTCCATTTTTATGTCACCTGAAAAAGTTCATGTGACCTATTGTGATCACCTTTCATCCATCATTGTGCGGCGTGCAGCGTGCCTAAACAATCATACTTTTGACTTCTCCTCAAAAACCGTCAGTTAGATTTTGATGAAACTTAGTTGTAACCTCAGCCTATGGTGGGATCAGAATTTATGCTCAAGAAGGGGCTGTCCTCCCAGGGGGCTGATGGGCAGGGCCATTTGGGGTCACAGAGTGTAAAACCTACAAAGATAAAGACATCTCGTCTAAAACTATCAGGTGAATTTTGACCAGCCTTTCACAAAATGATGCTTAGATGATAAGGATCAGAATTTATACTGAAGTAGGGGCTGACCTCCCATGGGGATGAGGGGTAGGGCCATAAGGGGTTACAGAGTGTAAAAACCTACAAAAGACATCTCCTCTGAAACTTGTGGGAGGATTTTGACTAGCCTTTCACAGAATGATGCTTAGGTGATGCGGATCAGAAATTTACTCAAGAAGAGACAGACCCCCCAGGGGGCTGAGGGGCAGGGCCATAAGGGGTCAAAAAGTGTAAATCTACAGAAGACATCTCCTCTGAAACTTGCCGGTGGATTTTGACCAGCAATTCACAGAATGATGCTTAGATGATGAGGTTCATAATTTATACATGAGAAGGGGCTGACCCCCAGGGGGTCTGAGGGGTGGGGTCATAAGGGGTCACAGAATGCAAAACCATCAAAAAACATCTCTGAAACTTATCGGTACATTTTGACCAACCTTTTACAGAATGATGCTTAGATCGATGATATTCTTAATCAAGACAGAACTGACCCAAGGCGGGGGCATAAGGGGCCACAGAATACAAAACAAAATACAAGACATCTCCTGTGAAACTTGCTAGAGGATTTTGACCAACCTTTCGCAAAATGATGCCTAGATGATGATGATGATGATGATGATGATGATGATGATGATGATCAGAATCTTACTCAAGAAGGGGCTGACCCTCAAGGGGGCTGAGGGGTGGTGCCATAAGGCATCACAGTGCAAAACCTTCAAAAGACATCTCTGAAACTAACTGGTGGTTGTTGAGGATCAGAATTTAACTCAAGTAGAGGTGGGGGAGGGGAAGGTTTATAAGGGGCAGGGCAATCTTAATATAGATAACTCGTAAAAATGTTTGACCAATGTTTGACCTGGATATCTCGGGTGACAGTTAAGGCCTGATGGATCTCTTGTTTCATTTTGGGCATGGCTTAACTGCTTGAAGTCGCTGCAAAAAAATTTTAATTTGAAAATGACCTTCATAATGATCTGAGGTATAAGTCCTCTGAAAGCAATATACAATATATATAACTAGTTTGCAATTGGCTAGTTATGGAAAGTGCCATCTTTGCAAGCCAAATTTTGCTACACTATGTTTCTATGGTAATTAGATAAACAAACTGAAAGGATATGGTTTGCATACATTGGCAAGCAAAAATGGGAAAGTGCACAATCCTGTAATCCTGACAATAATTATCATTGTTTATGTTAGTTGCAATGAATATCAGTTACTTGTGAGAAATAAGATGAAAGTTAATCCAGTAAACTCTTAAGAAGCCAATTTGATATTCAATTTATTTAATACTACCTAGATGAAGGGTTATAATTTTGAGATTAATTTTAATTTTAGCCCGTTCACAGAAAATACACAGAGGTAAAGGAATGGACACGATATTCCTCCTTGATATATCAGAAAGCATGGTGGGTCAAGGCTTCCAAGATGCTAAACATGCCTTTCTGGAAATCATGGACAGTAATTATTTTGATTATGTACATTTTAACACAGTGAAGTACTGTAGCCATTGACTAAACTTTGCAAGATCCATGTTTTGCTGCTTAAAGTATGTTGTGTTTGATTATTAAAGCAAAATTAAAGACTGACACAAAATACCTCAAAACATCATTTTAACAAAAACCATTTTTCATGAGCAGAAAAGCTGTTTTCTTGCTTGTTTTTGTTGATACTATTTAATTACTGATACATGTGTTTAATAGTTATTGTCTGTGGATCGTTTGAGTAAAAAAAAAACATGTTTTGACATATTAGCATACTAAAGTAACATTTATACATTTAGTATGGAACTATTCTTTGCAGGTATTGAACTGACAGACAGAATGTATGCCTTACAGGAGAATGTTGCATTTGTCACTATGGGACAAGAAACAAAAGTAGTGCAGCATTTAACTAGTGATTACAATGTAGTCAAAAGATGCATAGGTAATACATTGTGTATCTGTAGTATATAAGTACTCTATAATCTTATACTCTCTTTATTATTATCATGTGTCTTATAGCATGCTTTATATGCTGTGATAAGCATCTGTAAATATTTATTAGGGCCTCGTATGAAATGAGGGAGTCCTATAGTAATCACTCTGTCCACCCGTCCTCCCGCCTGTCTGTCTGTGACCATTTCCTGTAATCAGCATTTCTCATTAACCATAATTGGACCAAATTTACCTGAAGTTATAGCAAAACATTCTTTAGGGTAAGTAGATGTGCCTTTTGAATGTCTTAAAAAAAATTATTTTAAAGCTCAATTTTTGACAAGATTTATAAGTAAGGGGATTATTACACAACAGTTCTCGTAATCAGCACTTCTCTCTAACCATTTGACAAATATACCTGAAATTGTAGCCTAGCATTCTTTAGGGTAATATGTAGATGTGCCTTTTGAATGTCTCTGGTATTTTCTCTTAAAAAAACCCTTAATATTTAACAAATTTATTAAGGTGGGGTTTTTTAAACATCAGTTCTCGTAATCAGCATTTTTTCTAAACAATGGTCATATTTATACTGTACTCTGAATTAGAGCCAAACATTCTTAAGGGTATGCAGATGTACGTTTTGAATGTCTTAAGATTTTTATTTTGTTTTTAAAACTTTTGATTAAATTTAGTATGCCATCCTGACTCTTGGCCATCTTGGCAGGGCCCTGTTCGACAGTTTGATTTAAAGGTTTCAATTGATACATGTAAATTCAAAAGGGGTATGGTTTTTGGAGAATCTGCCAGGATTACATTTTAGTCAATCTGGACCAAAGGTCCAAGGTGAACTTTTCTCATACAAATCCTGTCTTCCATGTGTAAACTTTTCACATTTTCGACTTTTCCTAATTATAAACCACTGGAGAAGTTTAATCCAAACTAAACAGGAAGTATTCCTATGGGAAGGGGATTCAGATTTTATCAAATGAAGGGCTAGGCCCACAGGGGGCGCCACTAGGAGGAAAATTTGACAACAATTTTAAAAATCTTCTAATAAACTAGAAGGCCTAGAGTTTAATGTTTTGGTATGTATTAACTTTAGGGCATGGAGAACCAAGTTTGTTCAAGGCATGACCATGGGGTCAAAAATAGGTTACACGTTTTGGGTTCAAAGTTCAACACTACAGCAAATATGTTTACTTTTCAGACTTCTGGATTCTTGTCCGAAACCACAGGACTAATTTCATCCAAACTTGGTAGGAAGTATCCCTAGAGAAAGGGGTTTGGATTTGTTCAAATGATGGGGCGACACTTTGGAGTCCAAAAGGGGGAAAATTTGACAAAATTTCAAAAATCTTCTACTTATAGCTAGAAGGCCTAGAGCTTAATGCTTTTGGTATGTAGTAACTTTAAGGCATGGAGAACCAAGTTTGTTCAAGGTGTGACCCTGAGGCCAAAAATAGGTTACATGTTTTGGGGTCAAAGTTCAACACTATAAATATAGCAAACATGTAAACTTTTCACACTTTCGACTGCTTGTCCAAAACAACTGTACCAATTTCATTATTAGGAAGAAGTCATCCCTGGGGGAAGGGAGTTCAGAATTGTTCAAATGATGGGGCTCAGCCCTAAGGGAGTGCCACTTTAGGGGCCATAATGGGTAAAATTTGACAAAACTTCAAAAATCTTCTCCTAAACAAGATGGCCTAGAGCTTAATGCTTTGGTTTGTAGTTACTTTAAGAAATAAAGAACCAAGTTCGTTCAAGGAGTGACCCTTTGGTCAAAAATAGGTTACACATTTTGGGGTCAAAGTTCAACACTACGGCAAATATGTTAATTTTTCACATTTCTAGCTTCTTGTCCAAAACCACTGGACTAATTTCATCCAAACTTGGTAGGAAGTATCCCTAGAGGAAGGGGTTTGGATTTGTTCAAATGATTGGGCGACACTTTGGGGTCCAAGAGGGAGAATTTGGGTCCAAGAGGGAGAAAATTTGACTAGATTTCAAAAATCTTCTACTTATAACTAGAAGGCCTAGAGCCTAATGTTTTGGTATGAAGTAACTTTAAGGCATGGAGAACCAAGTTTGTTCAAGCGGTGATCCTGAGGCCAAAAATAGGTTACATGATTTGGGGTCAAAGATCAGCACTATAAATATAGCAAACATGTAAACTTTTCACATTTTTGACTGCTTGTCATGATTTCATGAACATTAATTTAAAGCTTTATTAAAATGTTGCATTTCATTAATATTTGATAATATGATAATGATATGATACTTAATTTTTTTCCAGTACCTTCCATTGTTAAACTTATGAGTGATATATATACTTTTGAATTTAGTGAGTAAATAAAAGCTAGTTTGCTGTCGTCAGTGTCATATTGACCTTATTTCATGGAATGATTAATAAGTATTTGGCATTTTCTGTTTTAATTAAATCTTTCAGCATGTTAACAAGACTTGTTCATTTCTGTTTTTGACATTGACGTATCGTGATACTCATTGTATCGTGAGCATAGTGTATGGTTTCACCCCTAAAATATATTTCACACAAGTGCATAAACAAGGGGGTAGTTTCTCATGAGAGTGAAGCACTTTTATTTTGGGATAATAAGGAACAGAATAAATATGCTTTAACACCATGTACACTTGATAGACTCACTGGTAATTAATGTATAAATTGAACATTCTTCTGTCTAGATTCATCATATCTTTACATGTTATGCATTCAATTATTGCTGTCAACATTTGTGAAGAAATTGATTTGCAAAATTGAGTTTTTACTTCATGATTGATATTTCTTTTGATCCTCATTTCACTTTAATTAGATAACTTAATTTATAAATTCCTTCGACATATTGATTGATTTATTAACTAGATTGTGTTGAGCTTGGGGGTCGCACACCAACCATGGCAGGACTCTACTTGGCATTGTCAGCTATAATAGGCAGAGGTAAGTTATATAATAGGCAGAGGTAAGTTATATAAAAGGCAGAGGGAAGTTATATAAAAGGCAGAGGTAAGTATATAAAAGGCAGAGGTAAGTTATATAAAAGGCAGAGGTAAGTTATATAAAAGGCAGAGGTAAGTTTATATAATAGGCAGAGGGAAGTTGTATATATAATAGGCAGAGGTAATTTGTATAAAAGGCAGAGGTAAGTTTAAACTAAAACACAAATATCTATGTATGTCTATAGAAAAATAATGTCATTAAATAAAAATATTGGTTGAAAAATTATTTAACAACAATTTTACATTGTCATAAAATTTGCACAAACCCTTACAGTAAAATACACAATAGCTTTGTTGATTTGGAGGTATAAATACTAGTTAATGTATAATGTTTGACTTAAGTGTTCACAAATCTTCATGATCCGGTAGGCAGAGGTCCAAAAACATAAGACATTAAAAGTAGGTAATCTTTTCTCTCCCTGCTAAGTGCTCAGCATCTTTAGGAAGGAGAAGGACCCTGCTAAGTGTTCAGCATCTCTATGTAGGAGAAGGACCCTGCTAAGTGTTCAGCATCTCTTGGTAGGAGAAGGACCCTGCTTAGGGTTCAGCATCTCTATGTAGGAGAAGGACCCTGCTAAGTGTTCAGCATCTCTATGTAGGAGAAGGACCCTGCTTAGTGTTCAGCATCTCTATGTAGGAGAAGGACCCTGCTTAGTGTTCAGCATCTCTATGTAGGAGAAGGACTGGTTGGCTGGGTGTCAGGATAATGTGATCTAGTGTCTGTGGCATCATATTTCAGTGAGACAGCCCTATAATGTCATCCTAATGTGCGCTGTCACAGGCAGACCCCATCTCAATATCAGTTAGGTATGAGTTAAAGGGATGTTAAACCCCAATAAAACAAACCTCTTCAATAAAATGTTTTCAATCACTAAAACATTTTAATTTTAGGAGTTTTTACCTTGCCCGTTTAAACTATAGGGGAAGCTTGTGTTGTCACTCCAGGGCGGTGACCCAGTGGTAAGGGAGTTCGTTTTGTGCTTGTGCCAGAATCCTAGGTTGTGGGTTGGAATCCCGGTCATGTCAAAACCTAAGACATTAAAATTAGGCATCTTCTCGCTCCCTGCTAGGCGCTCAGCATTACTGGGTAGGAGAGGGACTGGTTGGCTCGTTGTGACCAAGTTAAATATCATGTCAATGTGTCTGCGGTGTGATATTTCAGTGAGATAGCACTATAAAGTTGCCATAAGTGCTCATTGTCACAAGCAGGCACTGTCTCGATATGACCTATACATATTGAAGGGACGATTAACCCCTTGTCACACCAATATTTGTTTTGATATTTATAAGGTTTACTGCATCATAGTTTCTTGTGAACTTGTTCTCGTTTATTGTCCCTTGCTTTTCAGAGATTTGCTTCCATTGAAAAATTGGTGAAAAGGGAAACAATGATATCATCATTTCAGATCATTTGTTTATTGTAATATTTTTTTATCTTAGGTTCAATCTCAGCCATCAATAGTTACACTATTTTCCCCCGTATAATCTTACTGTCGGATGGTCATTCAACAGATTCAGAGTATGTAGCCGGTCCAGACAACAGTGTTTACCCAAGAAGTGAGGTATGTCCACCCATTTAAACTTATAAAGTTGTGTCTAGCCATTGATTAAGTGTGTACCAAAGTGTAGATCCAGACCTGTTTACTTCTATTTTCCACGGATTTTCGATTGGAAATACGCTTTTTGGGTTGCAGGTTCAAAATGTACAGCAACGAGTGAATCCAGAAAAAAATTGGTGTTGTTACCAAAATCGGAATGTCGATGTTAGGGCAGGGTTTGATTGAAACTTGTCTAACAGCTAAGCGTTTGTCAGATATGGATCGGGATGGTTATTTTACGGGCGCATTTTAAAGCTGAAATTAAAGAATTATTAATAGTTGTTATCTAATCTTAAATTAATCAAACTAAAATGGATATCACGGAAGGTCTATGATGTGGATCTAACTATACATTGAAAAATCATTTCAAAATTTGCCTTACTTTATTTACAATATGCCTTAAAAGTTAACATAGTTCCATACAGATCAATGTGGATTGGAGGTAAAACGAAAAGCGAGATTGCATTGTATGTTTTCTGATTTGTCTATTTGAAAGAACTGTCTCAGTCTTACCATTTTCAGAATTGTCATCATGGTTTGACCATATATTATAATTAAATGAATAAGGTGTCTGTGTCTCTTTAATGAGTATTTTGGATTTTGTTTTCATGTTTATCAAACAATTGATGTTTTTGATATGATGCTTACATGTACTAGGGGACAAAGCATGGGAGTATAGTATTTAAATATGGTTGGCAACAAATTGCTTATAGTCATTATGTTCATCGCATATATACATGATTTTAACCAAAAATACTGACAGACACCACATAGGGTAAACAGGTCTGTAGATATTGAGTGTATGGTAGTTGTTAAATTATGAAAAAATTTAACCAGAATTTCCGTTGTAGTGACAAAAATAAAAAAAATTATGTCAAAGAAATGTACATAAAACTGGTTTGTTGGTAAAAAAAACATTAAAGAAAATTTAAAAAGGTTCTTCTTTGTAATGCCACCACTACAGTTATAGCACAGAATTTGTTTCACTTTACTCCGTGTTTTTAGTCCATCTGGACCAAAGGTCCAAAGTGGACTTTTCTCATAAAAATCCTGTCCTACATAAACATTTCACATTTTTGACTTAGGCCACACCAAAAAAAATTCTTGTTCGACGGAATCGCCACTCCTTTTATTTCGTTTTCAGTATAATTTTTTTTTTGATAGTTGCCGGTTTTCCGGATTTCGTGCCATACCGTCATCCGTTTTCCAGAATTTTATGTCCCTTTCTTTTGTGGTTTTAGTCGACAACCTTCACTTCCGGCTCAAAATGAAAGCAAACGAAAGTGAATTTAGATACCGGTCCAATGTTCTCGGTATCTGTGTATGTACGTAGCAGTAAAGTAGTTGCACTTCTATGCCACGGATGATGGAGTGCGCTGTCCTAGTCAAACTGGTAGTTTTCCAGTGCCAGGCTGCTTGAAATATCGACTGCTGTTGCTGTGATAAGTCGTTTCAAGTTGATTCCATTATAGGGGAAACGGAGTTTTGAAATCGTTCTGTTGGAAAAGTTGATTTTATGGTACATCTACTGTTCCATTTGTAGTTATCAATTTGGGGTTTAGTTTGATAGTTTTAGTTTTAGAATTTTGTAGGTTTAATAAAAAAATTGTTGTCACTTTCCTTTTTGAAAATATATAGATTTGGGATACCTGGCAACAGCCCCTCAAGCACTTTATAAAGGAATGTGGGTCTCAGATTGGGGATACCTGGCAACAACCCCTCAAGGAATTTATAAAGGAATGTGGGTCTCAGATTGGGGATACCTGGCAACAACCCCTCAAGGAATTTATAAAGGAATGCTGGTCTCTGATTGGGGATACATAGCAACAATCCCTCAAGCACTTTTTTTATAAAGGAATGTGGGTTTCCTTTATGTTCTTCTTTGCTGTAGAGTAGGCAGTCATAAGTTATGTTGTTACGTCTGTCCTGTAAAGTGGTGTGAACATACAACCAAATACTTTGTTTTAATTGGAAAGTAGCCTATCATTTAGTGATTTTTAAAAAAAAAAAAAATAGTGAGGAATGACGATACATTACTCAATGTCGAAGTTCAGTGTTTCATCACAAGAGATGAACTTCTCCAATAAAACAGTTGATATTATAGTTAAATCTTTGCACGTAGTCGTACAGGGTGTTCTAAAGATGTTCACATTTTGTGTTAACATATATATAAAATTGAATTGCTGCAAGAATCGACTTTTCTGAATTCTCTTATACATATTAAATTGCAATTTATTTCTTTATATGTATTATGTTTTACATGTTATTTTAATGAAAAAATGTGTGATTAGTGTTATATTTTAATACAATATAGTAGTTAACACACCAACTTACTGTAGGGTAGAGTATGGTATTAAAATGCATACATCACACTAATATTTTGCTAGAAGAAAAAATATTTCGCACCTGAAAATTACTAAAAAATAAAATAAAAAAAGTTTCGCTTGCCGCCTCATCCTTTTCAACTTTAAAAGCCGTAGAACAAGATTTTTTGGTGTGGCCTAATGGACCGAAAATTTCATAATGTTATTTTTTAAATATTTCAATAATATATTATAGTTTTTTTTTAACATTAACCCTTGGAAAGGGTTGCAAACTACGGAATCACACCGAAGCATCGTGGCGGGTGCACATGTGTAGCAGGAAACGCCTACCATATCATGAGCACCTGGTTTTGCTTCTAGTGTTTCAATAGAAGTTCATGATGTTTCCTTTTTTAGTTAATAAATGTATGTTTGGTTATATTTTATCATGTGGGTCCACCGTTTCCTTTTGTTTGCCAATGTCCATGGACATACGGCTTTAGGATATCGTCTTGGTTTTTCGAGTTTGTTTTTTTATATCGTTTTACAGATTTTGCATGAGCCCATTTCTTGTAGTTACGTAATGACCATAAGCGTTTATTTTACACTTCATTGTTATCTACGTTGACTAATTAATGTTGATACACATTAAGTCTAAATTGTATTGAAGTAAATATGAAAAACCAAGATGATATTCACAAATTAAAAAAAGTTGAATCAAACAAAGGAAAGAACAAAAATACAATTATTAACTAAAAAAGTAAACATCACGAGCTTATCTGAGTAGTATTATAAACTATGATGCATAAGTGTGCCCACACTATTTTTCACTGAAATGACTTTTTAATATGTCTATAATTTGCTTTTCAATAAATTTTTGACTGAGGATCCTATTTCTTTTTAATATTGAACAATAAAAAATGTATTGCTTCCTCTTGTAATTTAAAATTTACTTCTATTTATTTTTTTAAAGTCTTATTCCATTGTTTTTACATTGGTCCAAAAAAGGGTATCTGCCTTTTAATTTTCATTGCAGAATAGTTGATATTATCTATCTATGATTTGTCATTTCAGTGAAGGTTCCTTGATTGTGGCTTTTGAGGTTGATGTTGAAGACAATCACAACAATTCACAGTTAATGCACACTCTTAAAGAAGCTGTAGAAAACGGTTGTATACCTCCCTTCAAAGTATCAAGGGAAGGCTATAAATGCCGCTCACTCGGAGGTAAGTATTATTGTGTCTCAAAAGCTTGGATGTTAACAGCATTCCACCTACTGAAATAATAAGTCAAGCACAGAAAATATTTGTAAGACCCAATATTACATATAAAGAATAGTTTTTAAATCATTCACCACTGGATTTTTACAGTAGAATGCAATTCAATGACACGGAAACACCGCGGCAGATGACACATGTGCAGCAGAAAGCTCTTATACAGTCGCAAACACCTGCTTTCGCTTCTAGGTTTTAATACAAGTTTGCAATGTTCGTTCTTAGTAAATAATTGTATTTTGGTTTTCTTTGTGTGCGCGTCCAACGGTTTCCTTTTGTTAACAATGTCCATGGACTTGGTTTGTCGTAATAACTACTTAACGAAGAGTATAAATGTGACTTAATAGAAGTTCGTGATGTTTCCTTTTTTAGTTAATAAATATATATTTGGTTATTTTTTTCTGTGTGCATCCACTGTTTCCCTTTTGTTAGCCCATGTTTATGGAATTACGGCTTTAGAATATCGTCGTGGTTTTTCGAATTTAATACTTTAAGGTGTCAGTGTGTTAAAAAGTTTCTTAAATATGAAATAAACAAGTTCCTAAATGATATCACTTAATAATAATAAATTTAACAATTTCTTGAAAATTACAATTTCCTAAAATATGTTAGATGTTTTCTTATGTAAGAATTTTGACCAACAGTAACAACCATTCACAATAAATATTCCCTCCTTAACAAAACGCTAGCTAAAGACAGCTATTCGTAAACACAAAACACATAAGATTTTAAAAACTGTATGTCGACAAAATTAGAATTAATTGACACCATTCCACTATCCGCGAAGAAAAACAGAAGTAATCACTTTCTTTTGGTTAAGACAATATTACTTTTTTCGTTTGCAAACAGAATATTATAGAGGTACAGTGGCGTTTACAGATTTAGAGTACACAGAAAGTTTGGAAGACAAGAAGCACCGACTACAAAGTCCTAAATGCTGCGGTAATACGTGCTCTACACGATATGTTGTCATCCATTGATGGATTCAGTTCTGTGGATGTCGCCTCATACAGGTATGTTATGAAGTACAACAGTTATTGATGTTTCTTTTCGGGTTTCATATTTACATTTGTATTTTCTCTAATGCGCATACCCTTTTTCTTTTGGCTTGTTCGTGTACTTGTGGCTTTGAGTAATATTTTCGTTCTATGTGTTTTTCTTTGGATATTTTAACAATTTAACGTACATGTTGTAAGTTGTTTGTCAAATGGCAACATGTCAGCACATAAATCAATTTATATTCCATGTAAAACACCGCAATTGAGCTAAAACTGATACTTGGTTATAACCTATTTACTTCCTGCAATTGCACAATAGACTACATATTTCTTCAAATTAGTTTTTACTTTTCAACGCGTTTAGAGTGTTATTGACAGTTGCTTTGAGCGCTTAATTGTTGAAATACTTGACAGCGCTAAAAAGTGCATTTATTAGATTTTTAATGTATTTTTATACTTTAGATTATTTGTCTTATTCGGAAAGTGTAAAGGTTGAAACCTTATTAACTAGTTAAACTACGCAGTCAGTTTCGTGCTTGTAGACCGTCAAAAGTCGTCAAAAGATTGTTCTCATGTAATGTTAATTAATTTTTAATCTGTCGATGAATTGTTTGATGCGACTGTTGTTGGTTTAATCTATGTTTTACCTTCTGATGAGTCCGCTCATTTTGTTTTTTTAAACGCTTTTTTTTCCAGCCCGGATGTCCAAAGAGTAGTATTTGAGTTGGAATTCGATGGAATTGAAACCGATTCTCAAATTAGGAATATTGTGAAGGAAGCTATGAGGAATAAAAATGCCTTGGTTCAAAGTAAGTTAGAAATGACTAGTCTTTCTAAAATACCTAGTCAGAATAGTTTTATGGGTGTAAAAATCTTAAAAAATCAGTGTTTGTATTTTAGGTCTACTAATTCGTAGTAAACACATGTCTTCCTTCCATGCTCACCGAGCTATTGCTATAACAAGCATTAACACAAAATAAGCAAAAGGCGCATCTGGACATATATAGTTAAAACATAGTCACTAAAATACCGACGTCAACAAAATCAGCGAAATGTGGCAGCCTGGAGTTCAAAGTTTTAATTAAATTAGTTGTATAACATAAACATTAATTCGTTAAAAATGTACTTAGGAACACAATTTCTCTTAAGGGTTCCAAATGTTCGTTTGTTCCTGTTTTTGGCAATATTACTAAGGCATTTGATAGTATGTTCCACACAATGTTATCCAATGAATTCACATATGTGAGGTGCATATAAGAGTCTTTTGCAATATAAGTTTTCGATATTCCAAATATATTCATACTCACATCATATTAGCGCATCACTTGTTTTTATTACATATACATGCATGTGTTACCAAAAAGTTTACTTTCATGATGTTTTATCAATAGTGCAATGACAACATCTTAGATCGAGTTTGATAACATAGAATCCTAGTAATAAGACTTTTGTGACATTTACAAAGCTTGTATTATAACATATTTCTCAATTCTTCATGTAGTGAATCTGTATACAACCACATTCGTGAAGTGAGCCAACGTTGAAGTTGATATATTAAATAGTTTACTAACAGTAGTTTTTGTTGTTTAATGTTTAATTCTATAGATGTTTTCGCCAGCTTCCTCCATTGGAGATGGTGTTCTATATCACACCAGGCAGCTGTATACATACTATTGTTATTTTCGTACCTTTTTCTACATAATTGTTCATAAGAAGAACGCATTTACCATACAATTGATCTCCATATTTGCTATTCACAGGTACCATACGCTTTCATTCGGAGCATGAATTCAACCCAAAAAATCAAGGTCATTTCGAAAAAATGTGGAAGAGAGACGAAGAATATAGTCTACTGCCAACTGCTGTACCAGAAATCATAGGTACGTTTACATGTTATTTAATTCGCTTT
>JAUMGZ010172597.1:0-14803 GCA_032359645.1 Pododesmus macrochisma | reverse complement strand
ATACAGTCATGTTATACTACATATACAGTCATGTTATCACACTACATATACAGTCATGTTATACTACATATACAGTCATGTTATACTACATATACAGTCATGTATCACACCACATATACAGTCATGTTATCACACTACATATACTGTCATGTCGCCTTACTACATATATCGTATTGTCATCCTGTAGTAAGAACAACGGTGAATGAAAGTATAGGGTTATTTATCTGCTGATAATTTTGATGTATCATTTTGTATGTATTGTACCGTATATATAGGTAGTTGAAAAGATTGAGTAAATAAAAGAACAAGAAGTACAATTGATCATCATAAACAGTTGCTGATTTATTGCGGTCACAGTTGGTGTGATAGAAAATACGGAAAGACATAAATTGTGTGTGTAGACTTGTGAAAAACAACCCCTTTTATTCAAATTGAAAGATACATACGTATTATTAATGTTTCTAAATATGTTAAAGAAAATTTCCACTTTGACATTTGACAGTAACTTTGTCATTTTGAGAGAGAAATCGTAGTGCATCTTGAGTAATAGCTTAAGTGTTTGCGTGTCGATCGGTTTCTCGATAACTATAGGCGCTAGACCTTCCAAATTTGAAGCATTTATTGTAAGATGCTTACTTCAACCGAAGTTGTAGTTGCTGAATAACCACAGCGAACGTTTTTCCCAAAAGAGTTACCGCGGCGGTGAAACAAACACAAAGTTTAAATCTTTAGTTTATATCACGAAGATTACGGAATGGTAGAAGGGTCATTAAAAAACATTATTTTCTTGCCTCGGCGAGGACTCATTCTCGCATAGGCGTGAAAAAACCTCGCCCCGCCCACGAGAAACAATTTAGTTTTTGCTAGGGCTAGATCCCGTTGAGAACACATTCTCGCCTAGGCATAAAAAAAACTCGCCCCGCCCACGAGAAACAATTTAGTTCTTGCCGGAACGAGATCCCGTTGAGAACTCATTCTCGCATTGACAAGGAAAATCTCGCACCGGTAAGAACTAACTGTTTTCTCGCCAGGGCGAGGATTTTTCTTTCCTGGGCGAGAATGAGTTCAGGCGAGACTTTTCTTGTCTAAGCTAGAATTAATTCTCGCCGCGGTAAGATATTTTCTTGTCTAAGCTAGAATTAATTCTCGCCGCGGTAAGATATTTTTCTTGTCTAAGCTAGAATTAATTCTCGCCGCGGTAAGATATTTTTCTTGTCTAAGCTAGAATTAATTCTCGTCGTGGTAAGATATTTTTTCTTGTCTAAGCTAGAATTAATTCTCGCCGCGGCAAGATATTTTTCTTCTCTAAGCTAGAATTAATTCTCGCCGGGACGAGAAAATATTTTTTTAATGGCCCTTCTACGCTTTCGTACGAAGATAACGTACAAAAAATACAATTGCCATATATATTTCAGAATCGTGTTTATAATAGGCATTCACGGTCATTTAACATTGTTATGCCGCTGTGAAGTTTAGCTTACGAGACGTTTGATGAGAAATGGCACGTCTTACCTTTTTGAACTTCCTTCGTGATCTTAAATATTTTCAGTCTCACTAAAAACCATAAGAAATTAAATCTTTTGATTTTTGTTAATTGTTTTTGTCTATCTAATCAATTTTAGATAGAAGCATCCTTTGATCCATCTGAAGCTAGGAAATGTTTGGAATGGATTCGATGTGTAACGGGGGAGGAATTTTCAATAGCGGAGACAGATGACAGACGACAGATGATAGATAATATGTATGATCTTCTTAAGGACGGGGTGATTCTCTGTAGGTATGGACAATTCGTATACACTGCCGTTACATCAAAAATAAAGCTTACTGTAAAAAAGAATTAACAAGAAATTTACAAAAACAAAAACATTTTAGTTCAAACATAAACCTACATCACTTTATACTTGTTAAAAAATACAATTATACGAAATAAATTCAAAGAACTCCGAATAACAGGACATATCGTCACTATTCTAGATATCTTGGAGAGCTTATACCACATATATTTTACGTATTTTTAACGTCTTTACAGGTTAATGAACGCGCTGAATGAAAGCGATCAAATTGACTTTTCTGCTAAAGCTTTCCAACCTTCTAGTCTACCGGCATTTCGACTCGCAAGAGAGCGAGAACGGATTGGTATATTCTTGGATAAAGTAGGAAACTATGGCGTACCAGAGACAAATAAGTTCCAAACGGACTACCTATATGAAAAAAGCAATCTCGTGCAAGTGTGTACGTGCATCCGTGCTATTGGGATGGAGGTAAACAATCAATTCTATAACATAACAGTATTTTTAGCATATGGATTCTGTTTAGACCTTTTGTCATATAAAGTACGTATGTTCGACATAACTTGCCCATTATCCTGCATGTTCGCTTGACTTAAAATACTAAAGCATGCCATGTCCGTATAGAGTAGTCATGTCACTGTCTTTATGTAGACAGAGTCACGTCACTGTTTGTCTGACAACGTGACCATGCCTCTGTAGGCGTATCCATGTCCCTGTCTGTCTGACAACGTTACCATGCCTCTGTAGGCGTATCCATGTCCCTGTCTGTCATGTCTCTGTATGGAACGCCATAGCTGTCTTATATGATGCGCAGACGCGGACTGTCGTGATATGGCTTTTAGAAAAGTATATGCGTTTCTGCGAGACTGTTCATGTTAAAAATTATTTCTTTTTTGGCAACATGCATGTTTAGAATAATATACAGGTAAAAAAGTTTGAAGAATAATTGCTCTTGAACTGTAATATCTAGCTATTCGATCGTTTTTTGATAATTTTAAGCTCTGCAAACCGTTGAAGGTAGTGTACTAGACACTATCAACAATACGCGGAATGGAGTCATCTTAGAGGGTTGTCTTTGTAATGGAAAGACACTATCAACAATACGCGGAATGGAGTCAACTTAGAGGGTTGTCTTTGTAATGGAAAGGTCCGGGGTTCGAACCCCGCAGTACCACGTTTTACTTTTGGTCAACAGCTTTTATTATTTTTATCATGGAACGTCTGCATAGTCTTACTCTTTCTTTTTGTCAACAGCTTTTATTAAATTTTTTATCATGGAAACGTCTGCGTAGTCTTACTTGAACTTTTACATAATATAAATTTAAAAAAATAATTTTCTTACAATCAGAATTGAGACAAATCGTCAAAGGATATTCAAACCCCTCTAAAATTTATTTTCCAACTTGCTTTATTCTAGCAATGATTTTTTGTAAAATTAATGTCACTTACATTCAAGTAAAATTTTGATTTGGTGGTAACATTATCATTATCACACATAAATTAATATACAGAAAAAACGAGAGAGAAAAAATTATATATTAGCTACAATAGGGTTGGAACATATATAACAACATATTAAAAAAAAAATCTGAAACCCAATCCCCTCCGGATGCTTCCTACCAATTTTGGATTAAAATGAATCGATTATTTTAGAGAAGATGGACTAAAACATATCTCATATACGGTTAATAACAATCAAAAGTATAACAGAAAAGTTTTCAAAACAAATTACTTAGATTCAATGGAAAGGGTTGTGATACACCGGAATGACACGGAAGCATCGCCGCGGGTGACACATGTGTAGCAAGAAACGCTCACCATATCGCGAGCACCTGGCCCCGTGACTCAAAGCTATGCTCAGACTCAGACTCAAACTCAATAGAATATGCTTAGATGATAACGACGCAAAAATCAGAGTCTTTAAAACTTCCTGAGCACATAGTAAGCGGATCATGACTCCCATGTGTGAATTCGAGCTGAACACATGCTCAACCATATCTTTTTTCGACACAACAGTAACACTTTAGCTGAGCATGGAATTGAGTTTGAGCATAAATTCGTGCTCACTCGAGCTTGATTTTTTTATAGTCACGGGGCCTGGTTTCCGTCCGTCTGTCGACGTAGTTATGTATCCGTCTGTCTGTCGACGTAGTAATATATCCGTCTGTCTGTTGACGTGGTAATGTATCCGTCTGTCTGTTGACGTGGTAATGTATCCGTCTGTCTGTTGACGTAGTCATGTCTCCGTCTATCTGTCGACGGAGTAATAGTTCTGCCTGTCTGTTGTTGTAGTAGTACCAGCGCGGTGGCCAAGTAACTAGGGCTCTCGCTGGTGCTAGAATCCACGGTCGTGGGATCGAATCCCGGTCGGGTCAAAACCAAAGACTTTAAAATAAAGCATTATTCTCTCTCCCTGCTAAGCGCCAAGTATTACTTGGTAGGAGGAGGACAGGTTGGCTCGGTGTCAGGATAATGTGACCGAGTGAAGTATCATGTCAATGTGTCTGCTGCGTGATATTTCGGTGAGATAGCACTACAAAGTCGCTATTAGTACGCACTGTCGCAAGCAGACACCATCACGATATGATATACATGAGATAAAGGGACGCTAAACCCCAATAAACAAACAAACTGTTGACGCAGTAATGCCTCCGTCTGTCTGTTTTTCTCTCTGTAAACGTATCTTCTGTTAGTAGAAGTAGTCATGACCCTGTCTGTAGACGGGTTCAGGTTGAAGATATTTTTTTCTATAATTTCGTTTTTTGGGGTTTGAAGCACATTTGAAGTACGGTTGTAGGTTCCTTTTTAGAGGAAAGGAAACATTTTCCTGTCATTTGTCTTTCAAATTGTAGCTGACTGTAAGAAATCATAATCGTGAATTATTTCATAAAAGAGCATCTATACCCACCACTTTGCTCCGGATCGCTTCTCACACTACTCTGGTATGAGGGATATCCCGGCCCGGATCACTTGTCACACACATGGGCATGAGGGATCTTCTTTAGGATGACTATGGAATGAGTCAAACTTGAGATCACTGCAATTAATGTATCTCTACGTCCTCAATGTAGAATAATAGATTCTATCACCCCTGGTTGTGTGAGACAGGTATATCTTCACCCGAAGACTGGGATTATTCGTCTTGAACGAGGTTTACCGACTTCAGGACAAAAACCATCTCAGTCCGAGGGTGAAGATATCTTTGTCTTACACAACCGGGGGTGATTGATTCTTTTTCGCACACCTTCAACATTCTCTTCGTGGCGATAACAAAGCGTCGATTGTATGATTTTCTAGCAAATTCAATGAATTTCCTTCTTAGATAAGCTGTTGTGCCCTCATATTCATTGTTTTCACGACGTCATGTCATTGTCTTTAACTAGGCAGGGGATAGAAAAATCTCGTATGGGTTAACATGGGGAAAATCTTTTTCATGTGTGAACATAATATTATATTATATTTGCTTTAAGGCCCGGCCAGACCTAACCATAATTATGGGAAATGTCACTTACTTCAAAATCTCTAAAATCTCCACTACTACTTTGTCACGTAGAGTCTAAAGAAGGTATTTCTACAGTCTAGGAAAAGCGTATAAAGTGTAAGGAATGAAAAAGTTCTCAAAACCTCATGTAGCCTTGTCAGTGTCATAATTTCGATGGTTGCTATGAAATATTTATTTAATATTTCTGTCCAAGGAAATAAGAGTTGTTTAATACCATCATTTTAAAAGCCCTGTTGTGTCATCCATTTTACACGACGAAACGTTCTATTTATATTAACCAATATATCACGTAGCTTAATATGCTTTTTCAATCACAGGCACAGACACGCTCTACATACAAAGGACCTATGGTGTGGCCAAAGAAGGCCGAGGAAAACCGAAGATCCTTTTCAGAAGACCAAATGAAAGCTAGTAATCAAGTAATAAGTTTACAATATGGAACTAACAAAGGAGCCAGCCAGGCAGGCATGACATTCGGAAAACAGCGCATGATTATCGACTGAATTAATGTAGGGTCAACATTTACATGTTAACGTTACTTTAACGCCATACTCGACCTGATGTGGCCAATTACAAAATAGTGCCAGTTGTCAGGTATAAGGGTGGCCAAAACTATCAAAGACTGTTATTAAAGCAAGTTGGAGACTTTGTGTATGCCTGCTGATATTATCAAGGATAATAGGTTTATATAAACTCATCTGATCGGAGAAATTTGTTCAAGCCTTTAGCATTTTTGAACTGAACTGTAAGACTTTTTCTTGTTATTTTAACGAGGAACTTTTCAAATCCAGACTCCATCAGTGATCATACAACTGCGAAAATATGTTCATTTTGAAATCAGATGGGGAATATGATAAATACCATCTAATTTAAAGCGAAACCCCATTTCAAAATGTTGTTTTCATGTTTGTACGTGAACATTAAATTTAAAATATCAATAGTTCCTAAATTAAGACCGTATTTATTGTGTAAACAAACCACTCTTCTGTCTTATTGAAATCACTGGAGTTCAACAAAAATGTCAATGTATTTACATTTTCTCATGTTTGAACTTGTTTTTGTGCGAAACACACAATCAGTCTGGAACTCATAACACGCTGGATTAAAATGATCTATACATGTTTCTAGTATCCACGACAAAATTGATATTGTCTACTGGCTTCAATGCCACCTTCCTAAAGATGTTTCATCTGAAATATCAAAGCCCCGTCACGTTCCGTTCCAATTTAAAACCATCAAATTAAATCCTTTTTATTACTGATGATCCATTAATTAGTATTTTCCAAATGATTCCTCATTTCTCCTACGTTACATGTATGTGTATATGACGTTACCAACCTGTATGCACAAAGTTAGTTAAAATACAGTTCATCTTTATCGACACCGTTGTTCCTTTTCGTTTACTTGTCAAAGACATCACATTGGCGTCGCCGGTAGGATAAGAAGTGTAAGTAAGTTCTAAAAGACTTGTCTCACAAATATTGTAAATGAAAACTCTAATTTTGGGCGACTCTAGGCTGTGTGGTATTGATAGATTTAAAAGTGTTAAAAGAACACAGGCGAATTCCAAAGTACCGCGTACATACGCTTCCGAAATGAACAATGGATTTATTTATTTTAATTTTATATTCAGGTTTAACTTGATATAAATCAAGTTTTGAAGGGGAGAAAATGGCAAAATTCTGTGCTGCTCTCTCTCTCTCTCTCTCTCTCTCTCTCTCCCTCCCTCTCTCCCTCCCTCTCTCTCTCTCTCTCTTTTTGGAAGCGAAAAACAGGAACTGTGCCGTGCTTGTAATTTGGGGGTTTATATAGCCTGAGGCAGTAGACTTGCGGCTCGCCCTGGCACGTGATGCATTCGTGGTGGTTCGTACTGATGCGTAGCTGATACGTGTCAGATCTTACTTTGTTCTTCCCAGTTCGTGTCGTATCTTCGTGATTCGTAATGGGTTCGCCATGGTTTGCACTGGGTTCGTAGTGGTTTGTGGTATAGCGTACTACATTCTGCTTGGAGCTTGAGAAAAAAAAACTGTCGTGGCCCTCTCGCGATTAGAGGAGAACTGCCCAAATCACCAGGACTGCAACAAGAACCCAGTAAGAATTATGAGGAATGTCCACGATTTCTACATTCGTACCCATTGCCACCCAAAGTCGTGAAGGTGGGACTTAGGCTTTAGGAGCAAAAGGTTTAAGAAATTTTGCAAAATAAATTTTGGTTTGCGTTTGCGTGGGAATAAATGACATTCAAGAAAATGTACTTTGTCGATCCGACAGTGAACTTTATCGTAGTTTGGCCCGCACGGATAAGTAGTCTTGGTGTTAGTTGTGACGTCTTTTTGTTTAATTCTTGTGCTGAATTGTGTGGTACGGCTATTGTTGGTTTGTCCATATCTCTTGTTATTTTTATTCCACTCATCCTTTTTACAAGTATGCCAAAACGGTAGACGAACACTGTCGTGTCGTGAGAGCAGTAAGGTAACAAATTGCTACACACAAAGTAATTATTGCCACCATTCCTCAAAAAAATTAATATCCACAATATTCACACAAATCTGTAAATAAAGAAAACGTTATATTTGAGTAGCAAAGAGCATTTGGAAAATATTTTAGAAAGTTAATAAATGTTTGAAGAAGGACATCTTACTGGTATTCTCATTCCTCTCCATCGTACTTTGAGAAAACACCATGGAATATCATATTATAACAAACTGCATGATGGTCTTTTTCCTTGCAATGAAACTAAACGGACGTGGTTTCAGATGATTTAGAACGCAGTATCAAAATTTTGCATGTGATTGTGTTTCTGTATAAATAACAATGAATTGACAATTATGTGGCATCACTGTAGTTCGCGCTAACACACCGCTGCACATAACAAACAATAATTGTGTCTAAGGACAAAACAAAAATGAATCGGATCGCCAAATTTTCAAACAGAAGTTAGAAAAGAAAAGAAAATATCTGAAGGCCGAGTTAGAGAAAATTGCTGAAAAGAAAGAAACCATTTGCGAGTCTTCAGGTGATGACGACACCTAAGTCACAACAAAAGCTCCCACAAAACAGTTGATCGAAACGACAGACCAAAATTGTTGCATACGTCGTCAAACCAACTCCTTTTAAAAATACATAGTCTGATGACTGGGTCAAAGTCTTGTCGATTCAAAATCAATTCTTCTCTTGCGTCCATTAATGACAACAGCTTCGAGCAGATCTAGGGTTGGGGACGGGGTAACTCACACAGAGTTTTGGCTCCTTCCTCTTGTAAATATCATATTTATCGGTGGCATGATTCAGATTACATTTTTGTATTAGTAGCGGTTGTGAGATTTTTAAAAACAACACATCTACCAGCAGTATTACCCGAGGAAACGAATCGAAAGTACTTGGAATGCACAGAATTAGAGAGAGGACATTAGCCAATGTGTCTTTCCTGAATGGGAGGGAAAGTACAGAGATTCAATGGTTAAGACGTACTTCCTGGATGGATTAAGTGGCCCTCTTAAAGTGTGGGTGCTTCATGGAAACCCTGAAACAGCAGATGAAGCCGTGCAGATACCTTTGCCTTCTGAAACCAACTTGGAGCTAACTGGTAGAATAAGTAAACCTGGGGGGGGGGTTTAGGCGGGGGGAGAGTAAAAGTTGCTAAATAAGAAAACAAACACCAAAGTCGAATTTAACTATGGAACTTGCGAAAGCAATAGCTATAGTATTGGAGCAACGATGTATTGGGTCTTCTCAGTCAGTTGGTCTAACACGTACGCAAACAGGTCATCTTTCCGTGGTCGGCGCTGGAGTACTCGTGGCCGGGTCAGGCAAGGGAGATGATTGGCATGTGGTCATGAAGGTCACCTTTGGAGAGTTGATGTGTGCCCTAAAGCAGTCCGTCCGTCTGTCCGTCTGTACATCCGTCAGTCCGCCTGGATCCTTGTCAAAGGAACTCCTCCTAGACGGACGAAGAATTTCAATGAAACTTGATAGGATGCTAGAGTATATGATGTAGATGTGCAATCAGTGTCGGTTTTTCGATTTGCGCAATTTTTAAGCCAAAATTGTCTTTCTTAAATATATTTTTTTCTTTTTAATATTTGGTATGCAGTTTCCTTTAAGAATCTTATTTAACATGTAAAACGGGTTTATGTAGCAAATGACCGGTTTTTGAAGTTTGTTTTAAAGCTAATGGAAAATGTTTAAAGAACAGGGTTTTGAGATTTAACTCTTGTCGGAGGAACTCCTCCTAGACCGATGAAGGAATTTCAACAAAACTTGGTAGGATGTTAAAGGTATATGATGTAGATGTGCATATATCAGATTCGGATTTTTGATTTGCGCAATTTTTAGGGAGAAACTGTTACAGCAAAATTGTCAAAAAAAACTTGTTATTTTGAGAAATTGTTATAATTTTTTTTAAAGATATATTTTTTTCAAATAATGTTGCGCATGTTTGATTGGGGTTTGTTTTTTCGAAGGGATGCTGAGTGCAGGTATATGAACATTTGAAAGTGCGTGCATCTAGTTTAAACTTGTCTCTAGAAATCTTGTAAATATTGATTTTGTGCAAGACACTTTTGACGATTGGAAACTCTCAAACGAAGCGTCTTCGTGAATGGGTACTGCAATCTGCTGAAGTAAGTGTTACCAAAAAGACCAAAATTCCTCCTCAACAATGATGAGTTTTGATGCAATGTTTCAGGGGGAAGAAACATACAAAGTCACGCCGGGGTTCTGGAATATAATCGTAAATTTAAAAATAAATACCAAGCAGGTATTAACAAAGTTGCTGCCGTTGTCGATAATTGTGAGAAACCAGATCGAATTTTAATCCTTTACCATAGGAAACAAAAATTTGGCAAGGAAGTACAGTTGGAACTTTTTACCAAATAATTGTAGAGGAGGATATTTCACACAATCAAATTCCTAATTGCTTTAAACAGAATAAGTTGGGCTGATAAAAATGAAATGTATGACATTATCTGAAAACATAGTCAAGATGTTTCCCATGGACTACGTGATATATGACCAATCACTGCAGTAGAGCACCACTTAATCACATATGATGCACCGCCCAGAAGGCTTATCTAAGATGATTACCCCAAGCAAAACACGAAGATATCCAAAAAAAAGTAGCAGAAATGCTACAGAATGGCATTATCGGCCATCATCAACATGGTCAGCCCCAAATGTACTAGTTAAAAAGAAAGGCGGGGGAGGGAGAGAGATTTTGTATTGACTTTCGGCAATTGAATCGTGTGACAAAAAAGGACACGTATCACTTTCTAGACCAGATGAAATTCCTGAAGCTCTAATTACGTTTAATCAATTAAGCCACTCTGATTTTGTTTGTGGCTACTGGCAATTTCCGATTGCATAGAAGGACAGAGAAAAAAACCGCTCTTACAACCCTAGATGGACGCTAAAAAAATTCATAAAATGTCATTCGGTCCTACAAACATGCCGGCCACATTTCAGCAGACGTACACCACGCTGAAGGTTTTACTGTGGATATATTGCCTACTTTATCTTAACGACATTTTCATATTTGCTTCAACGCTAGCTGAACATGCCGGAAAATGGGACAAAGTCCTTTGGCTCACAGGTGAAGCAAGGTTGAAAATCAACCCGGGAAATGTGATGTCCTTCCCAACGAAATGGAGTTATTAGGACATTTGGTATCAATCGATGGGATCAATGCAACTTCTTTGAAAGTCAAAGTCATCTTGCATTTGCTTGTACAGTTTGATATCAATCGATGGGATCAGTGCAGATTCTCGAAAAGTCATAGTCATCTTGGATTTGCCTGTGCTAACTAATTTATCTGAGCTGAAGTATTTCTTTAATGGAGTTGAAGTAGGCATACCCATAGGAACGAATTGTGCCCCACTTGTAGCTGATCTCTTCTTGTATTGTTACGAAAGAGATTTTATGATTAAGTTATAAAAGGTGAAAAAAACTGACTTGATTAATAGTTTTAATACAACCTCCAGATATCTTGATGATATACTGATGTTTGATAACCGCGAATTTTCTTAATGTATCAAATTAACATATCCTAAATAAGTTGGTCTCACCAAGGCTAACCAATATGATAATTTTTTGCGATTTTTACACTTAGACTTAATTATTGTTAATGGAACAGCTTATACTAAATCTACGATAAAAGAGATCACTTTGGATTTCAAATTGTAAATTACCCATGGCTTGATTGAGATATTCCTCGACTTCCACCATACGGCATTTAAATTTCTCAATTACTTCGTTATGCCCGAGCTTGGTCAGGTGTCAACTACTTTCATTCTTGTAATATTTACCTTACCAGCAAGCTTATTTTACAGAGGTATCGATATAATAAACTACGTAAAACATTTGGCAAGTATTATAGAAGATATCCGGAGATTCTTGTGAAATATGGTCACATTAGTATGTCCCAGTATGTTAATAGAGGGGTTTTACAATCCCCATTTTATGGAGATCTTGTTTACAAACTTATGATGAATAAAGACAACACTGAGGAGATATCTTCTGTTGCTACTAAAATTTAAGAAAATCTTTAAACGTAGCTATGATTCTCTTCCAGTGAGACGCACTACCGCCTCTTACTAGATTAGACTTTGTCGTTGCACACCTTCAAACAATACTATTGGGACTCAATGAGGAGCTCCAGATGAAAGCTCTAAATACCGAGAAGGATTGTCCTGAAATATGTCCTTCTGGTTGTTAGCTTGTCTTCGCATTGTTTATTATTTCTGATCTCACACTGATGTTCTAGCAATACCTTCAGCCAATTTTGATCTTTTTACCCCGACACATAACTAGATGAGTGTTACCTCTCCTAATTATATTTATCATTTGTGTTTGAAAGATAAAACAAGGTTTTTTATTTTTGCCAGTACCAAGATGTCAATACGCAAAGTGAAGAAGTTACACTTTCTTCCAACATAAACCATTATTGTTGCTTACTTTTATTCAGAATTGTGTGATGCATACTTAAGTGATAAGATGCATTTTCCATTCATTGTTGCTCCGAAAAACAGAAATTATTCATTTTGCCTAGGCCGTTACTCGTCACAATTAATATTATATCTTTCTAAAATTTTGTTTTCATAAAATGAAAGAAGATACCCCCGAGGACAAGCACAATTATTTTTGTTGTGGTATTAGCCCCTTTTTCAGCTTTATGCTACTAGGTTATGTCCAATTTTCATGTTTTCAATTGCCGTTTGTAAATATGTATAAACGTTTTACTCGTTTAGATTTTTATTGACAATTGATGTGGGCGGTTAGTTGTTGAGACGATTTACAGCGCCATGAAGTATATTTATTAATTTAAATATATGCCTGTACTTTAAAAGACTTCTCGTCTCATGCGGGAAGTGGGAAGGTTGAGGCCTCATTAACCGGTTTAACCACAACGCCTGGTTTCGTGCTGGGTGACCGTCCTAGGTCGGTCCGCATGGATTACTAGTCTTGATGATTGTTGTGATGTCGATTTAATATATTACATTCTAGTGCTTACTTGTTTGATGCAGTTATTCTTTGTTTGTCAATGTCTTTCGTTCTGTTGATTCTACTCATCATGTTTTTCAATATATAGGAAATATCTAAATTCAAATAGTCTAGAAATCTAGAAGTTCTTTTATAACAATAAATTAGTTGGTTTCGATTGCCTTTTGTTGCTTTATCATTAAATCTCTTTCGTAACAATACAATAACAGATTTGGCACAGATGGGGCATAATTCATTCCCATGGGAATTAAATGTCGTTATTTGTAAATTAAAATGTCAAATAACAGTCATAGTCCTCAATTACATATACCCGTCCAGAGCATTCAGCAGGCCTCTCCTTTAGAAATACAGAAGTAAGCAATTGATATTATTCCTTTTTTACTTTCAAATTTACCACGGCTGTCGTCAAGTGGTGTCAGTTTCCGAAACAGCTGGTGTGGATATGACGATGTCTGTCACGCGCTGATCAAATATTGCGTTGAAAAATGTTTACAAATGCTTAATAATATTTTCTATTTTTAACTATTATAACTTTAACAATAAGCAAAAATACACGTCATATTTTGTCATATCAACCATTGCTCACTTTGTTATCCATTACCGCGGAAGGATAGAAAATACGCCGATCAGCTGACCACGTGACGAGTAGCATTAATAGTTTCTGTGACCACAATTGGTCTCAAGTGGGTTATATAGTCCAACAGCACACCAAATGTAAATATTATTTCAAAAGCCAAAAGAATCACTGTTTATATTTGACTTCAGGCCTATGCACAGTAAGTCCAATAATCGTCGGAATCGATGGATGAAGGACATTTATAAGATGAAGTAAAATCCCTTTGTATTCGAAGACATAGAATGTACTTATGACAATACATATGTTTTAATATAGGTCAAACGGTAAAACAGGTAAAAAGGCAAAAAGTCAATGAAATACACAATTTCTTTTTGGGGAAGGATAATCTTTGAGATTTAATTCATTGGCGATATTGCAGGTCAAATTTTATATTTACAATTTGTTGTCAAAAAGATAAATACTACGTAACAAGATACCATAGAGCGTGTGCTAAAAATGTGAATTATTCATTTGAATAATGAACATATTTAACAGAAGAAACCCACTAAATAACTATTCAGCATTACAAAAATCAACATGGAAACATGTTTGATTAACATAGATATTAATGATTCAAAATTCCAATTTATCACATTTATTGTTCTATCTGCTAAATGGAACTTTAAGTAAATTGCCTTTGCTCTGCGTTTTAGGGACTTTTGTTCAAGCTGATAGTTTGTGTCTGAGTTGTACTGGGGCCAGGAATGTATCAGATTGTCTCTCTCATAAACGTCAATGTGGACCAGGAGAGGTAAGAGTTGATAGTTATGTAGCCATGTTCCTAATTATAGAGTATTTACACGTAACATGAATTTTCACTTCGAATTCCTTGCTAAAAGCTTTAATTTGTAAAAAGTGATTTTTTATTATAAAAACCCGTATTTTCTCACATTTTAGACAATTTATGGATTAGGAAATCAATTGCTTTTAATGTTTATAAATTATGTAATTTGCACATTCACATATGAACACCTTTCTTTCTTTTTATCATTGGGATTATCAATATATTGTACATCAAGGCATGTCTTTTTTTAAATGATCAACCCCTTTCTTTCTTCTTATTAAATGTAATATTGCGCAAACATATATAAATCTACTATAAATAGAAATTCTTATTCAGGCTTCATTTCACAACTACAGTAATATGACGATAGATGGCCCCTAAAGTTCAGATATTGTGATTAAGTTGAAGCAAAACGATTTTCGCACACAGAAGCTATAATTCTTTTTATGATGTTTAATGATTAAACTGTTTACATTTGAACTAACTGAACTGTCCGTTTTTTGTAGAGATGTTATTTAGAGAGAATCACCCCTGGTACATTGGTGCCTCAATACAACGCTGGATGCAGATCGGCAACGGTAGGAAAGTTACTTTTTTGTTTATGTAAAATGCTT
>JAUMGZ010172586.1:0-14803 GCA_032359645.1 Pododesmus macrochisma | reverse complement strand
GCATCAACAGACAACGTATACCGTATAGATGCATCAACAGACAACGTATACCGTATAGATGCATCAACAGACAACGTATACCGTATAGATGCATCAACAGACAACGTTTAACGTATAGATGCATCAACAGACAACGTATAACAGTTTATTTTAACTGAGTGTGCTTTTGATGATTAGCTCCTTAAAATCAGCGGAATTCCGATAATCAGAACCATCAATGTTCAATTTACAAATAGCTAAAACCTTTTACTGATAATTATTTCCCTTCGAGGTGTAACATATTTCTACCTTGACGACTTTGTTTTAATTGTCGCGGTCACAGAAGACAATGACTCTGTCGAGGTACGAGGAGTTGAAATGCCATTTAAAAGTCTATCGTACCAAGCGAAAGTGTTCCGGTTTGTGGCAAATAGTGTTAGCAAGTTCAGACAATTTCTTAGCCAGCACGCTAAGAAGTCAATTAAAATTGTTGAGTACTCAGTAGATTCACTTGACAAATATTTTATATACACTGTTAAGTTATAGTAATTACGTGTACTTATTTCAAAAAGTGGAAACACATTATTGGTTATGTTTAAATTGAAAAACCAAGTGTACTCAGACTGTATCTATAAATATACATAACATATGAAATAAACTAAAGAGAAAAAAGACATGTCAATATATGCCCTGAATGATGATAACAAAAAGACATGTCAATATATGCCTTGAACGTGGATAACAAAACGACATGTCGATATATGCCCTGAACGTGGATAACAAAAAGACATGTCGATATATGCCCTGAACGTGGATAACTAAAAGACATGTCAATATATGCCCTGAACGTGGATAACAAGAAAACATGTCAATGTATGCCTTGAACGTGGATAACAAGAAGACATGTCAATATATGCCTTTAACGTGGATAACAAAAAGACATGTCAATATATGCCTTGAACGTGGATAACAAGAAGACATGTCGATATATGCCCTGAACGTGGATAACAAAAAGACATGTCAATATATGCCTTGAACGTGGATAACAAAAAGACATGTCAATATATGCCTTGAACGTGGATAACAAACAGACATGTCAATATATGCCTTGAACGTGGATAACTAAAAGACACGTCAATATATGTCCTGAACACGGATAACAAAAAGACACACAATAAAACCGATCTCTTGTTTGTTGGGAATAAGAAGGTAGAACACGTGCTTTAAGATATCTACGTAGTTTTGTTTATAATATTTTGTTTTATTGAATTGGTTAATCGTGTGCGTTAAGTTATTGGACATTTAAGTGATTACTCGTCCCGATGGTCTGATATTTTTTAAAAACATTAATGGACGAATTTCTTGATATCAAAGGTTATTAAGTTTTAACCTTCTCACAGCAACTTAATGTGTTCTCTTTGCTTCATTTTTTACTCGAAGATACAACAGAACACAAGCAAAAGAGCAATTAAGTCAGTAAAAGTTAGATATGTTTTATTAATAAAAAAAAATAAAAATGCATTAAAATATTTTTTTATTCTCATAAAGTAGGAACAGGCGATAGGGTGGCATACGGAACACGTGTTAGCATGTGGCATTGATTAATGTTATAAAAACATCTCAACAAATGGTTAACCGAATTTTTTCTGTTTTCAAAATGGTTAAAAGGTCTAAATATGGTCAGTATTGGGGCGGTCTCGACGCGTGAAGTGACCATAGCAGTGACCCTTCATTCGTCACGCGGGCGTGACAGGTACCGCATCCACCTCAACCGTCACCAATATAACTTATATCTTTTTGGGGATAAAACAGACCTGCTCCCGTGTGTAGCACCTGTGTGAAGACTCGGCAGACGATGATTGAAATCCTCATTAGGAGTTTGTCACACAGGTAGCAGAACAGGTGTAAAACAAGGCAATACAAATAAAAACCAAAGAGCTTGTGCGGTTTGTGAGTCACCACGTTGTTCATGTACGTGTACGGTTAGTATTTATCAAACGGGCAATCAGTTGGAAAGCAGACATCGGCCCCCACAAATGAACACCAGCAGTTACATAGAATCCAACGTCAGACAACACGAACACACAATCGTGCACTTGAGGAAACAACAGCAATTCATTATTCCAGTAAATCACAATTATGTTTAGAATTCTCCTTTCTATGCTTTCAAATTATATAAATTCAATTTTTATTTTTGTCGATAATGATCCATGTTAAAGGTATATTTCTTGAAACAATTCAACATAAAATTTCTAAAGAATCGGTTGTAAGTATCTCTGATGAATACTTGCTATGCAATTTGTTGGCTATTAAAGAAATAAGTAGATTTCAAGTCTGAATGTAAACAAAATCAGACATGACATACAAATCTTAAAATTAAAGAAAAATTGTTGTGTTAAGTAAAAGCAAGCTCAACTCTGACTTGTGATGACATTTGTAGTCATTTTATTAAATTCGTGTGTTGTTTAATGTCTGTGTTCTGTTGACCACGGCGTATGGCTATTTAGCAATCATCAACATACCACAATGGGCACATACGGAATGAATGACATTCACTAAGGCAAATAAATCAACAAATACTATCACAAATACAGTGTATTTTTTTGTGTTTCCTTGGGGTTTAACGTCCCTTCAACTCATTTCTAGGTCATATCGAGACAGTGTCTGCTTGTGACCGAGCGCACTGATGGTGACTTTATATAGTGCTTTCTCACTGAAATATCACGCCGCAGACACATTGACATGATACTTCACTCGGCCACATTATCCTGACACCGAGCCAACCAGTCCTTCTCCTACCCAGTAATGTTGAGCACTTAGCACACAGATAGAACACCAGCCATGTGAAAACGAGTTTTAGAACAACCCAATATATAGCAAATGAGTCTTGGTATGACAATAAGGTTCTTATAATCATTAAATTAACGTATGAAACACAAACAAAAAATATGAGATATTACACAATGACTAGAAATATAAGTTTTGTTTTAAATGGATAAGAATTTTGAATACAGATGATGCCGAAAACTGAAATATACTTAATATGAATAGATGATTTATGAAATTAATTTTTGCATATCAAGCTGTTGCTCATGACGATGGATAGACACTTTGGTGACAACTTTCACCGCAGCACGTGCCGGGGTCATGACAAATGAGCTGATTTCCCGGCATGCTGTTGTTACTGAAACAATATGGTGGCATATTTAGCAAGCAATTGATTTTGTCCATCACCGTATGAACAAAAGAATAAATTAACAAAGAGATCATGTTGATGATAAATGGATTAGACATTTGACTTGTAAACGATTTCAGAAAATCTAGGAAATCGCTTGAAAGTATCGTTGTTTCATGCTATGTATTTTTAAGATAACATATGTTATCATAACACAAAACCACGTGATCGTTACAAAACATATACAGTATTTCGTGTCCCTGAAATAAAATTTTTCAACAAGCTTTTTGTAATATTTAATATTTTCAGTAAAACTTAAACCAAATAGTTTAGGCTTTAGGGCCAATGACCTTTTGGACCATTTTTAAAGAAGAAAACCGTCAATGTTGTCAGAAAGAAAAACACGTTGTATTGTTAAACCATATATTTATTCTTGGTATTGTTCTATGATAACTATATTTTCTTAGGGGACTTAAAAATGGGAATATAAAATATGAACGATTATGAAATATATAAGTATTCAAATTAAGGAATTTTGGCATGGTATGCTTGGAAACGAAACATCTAAGTAACTATTATTCTTTTAATTTATAATGTAAATATTTTTAACAAAACAGTTGGTTACTGTAACGCCTTTATTTAAATGGTATGCACTTACGTTCCTAATACTTTATTGTTTTAATAATGAGACACTACGCTTTATAAAAAGATATATATTCCTACTATATAATTGTATCTCGCTGCTACAACTTTGTGTTTTGTTCAGTTTGGCTGTTTAAAGTTTGAAATGAGTTTCACCACTGCATTGAAAGCACAAAACGTTAGATTATACATGGCTTAATTTGCACGTTTCGTTCAGTTGCCGTGGGCGAATCCGGTGCTTCTTCCGACGTTTGGTAACGTTGGAACTAGAAACCAACAATTACCGAACGTAAGATATAATGATGGAATAGCACACGGTTCACAAATAAACGATACATGTAAATAATAACAAATTTAGCATTTTCATTACCAATTTAGATTCATGATTGATCAAATAATTAGTTCAAACAAATAAGTATTCATCAACACAAATAATCTGTTGAAAACACGCGTGTGAGTGACATATAAAACTTTCTATATAAAGTGAAAATATAATTTAGAATATTTTACCTCTACCGCTGAATCTGAATATTTGAATTACATTTTTATCTTGGCATTTGTTAGTTGTTTTATATCTTTTGAGAGAGAGAGGAAGAGAGAGAGAGTGGGGCATTCATTTGATCTATACCACAACCATAATATGTGATTCCAAACCAGGATTTTCAAAAATATTGCTTGAACAAATAATTTTTCCGTTTCTCTCTCAACACCAAATAAAACAGTGATTTGGCTGGGTCAATGACAGTAAGATGTTCTCGTGACATCAGCCTACACAAATAAGGAAACGTGGGCTACTGAATTAGTGATGCACCTGGATGGACGAGGGAAGTTAAACGGTCCTTTGTTACTCAAATCAATCAGTGCTTTAACAATTTTACAATGCTTTTATCAATAATTTAATATCTTTCTTTAAGTCGCTTTAACGATGTCTAGAGTAATGCCTTTAAGCTAGGTGTAAAACGGTTATGTCTTTCTTGGTTTTAGTTGTTAATGTTTGTGTACATGTTTATGACTATCTTTCTAGAGTAATACATACAAAGTGAAATACATTTATGTGTAGATCTACGAAAGTGATTTTACTCTTTGAAGTCTAAATTAACTTAAAACCTATAGGGTATACTTTAGCTTTAACTTAAAACTGACTTCATAAGTTTTAAAAGTCTATTGTGAATGGACAGCCGGTTTATTAACAAGTTTTGTGTGATAATAACTTGTAACATATTATATGTATTTAAATATATTTAGTCTTGGTGTTAATCTATTCATAAAGAAACACAGTCAATGAAGTTGTTCGCCACACGATCCACTGTAAAAAATATGAAATGGTTAATTATTAAATATCCAGAAGACCTTCGGACAATTCAGAAAAAATATACCCCGTTTAAAAGACCTGTCTATAGTGAAAAAATACCTTCAAACTTTAAAATGGTTAATTTTGTCTGAGTGGAAAATAAAGGGTCAAATGAGAGATAACTAGATAAATAAATAATGTATAAATATTCATAGATACGTTTCTTTGTCAACCTTGGATTGTAAACTCCGTTTGCTTTGACAATAAGGAATCGTTGGCGTTTATTGACTGGTGTATACGATATATTCAAATATAAAGATCTGCAGGAGAGTTCCACTTTTACAAGAATAAATGATTGAATTAAAAATGAAAGCATGTCATCTTTGTGGTTTCACCTTTCTAAGCACGATTCGAGTTATCAAGCGTAAAATGTGGCCCTGAACCCCGAGGCTGAAGCATGTAACTGGACGAAAGATTAGCTGGACCAAAACGGTTCCATATGTGGACATGTCAGATGTGTCGTCAGGTGACAGGTCATTATCTAGCTAAAAATCGCAAGTCAAACTGGACACGGGTCTGTCATTTATGATGATAACTGACCATTTCATGGTTTGTTTATACACTGGATGTAATACCATAATATTTATTATGATAACTTAAATATCATATGTTTACAAAATTGTCTCAAATAAACCAAATTTTACCACTTTTGTTGATAAGTAGAATTTTAAAAGATTTAAATTTGAATATTAATTTTGTGCCGAAACATTGGTATAGTCACTTGATGTAATATTTTCATGCTTAATTATTTGTTTGAATTTTAATATAAACTGTCTAGGAAACACTAAACAGAGAATTACTGAACGTATTCAAAATCACAATAAATGTTGAAAGCATTTTTAAAATTCTGTATATGTATTTTAAAACTTCATTCTCCAAATCGTTCTCCAAGTAAACGCTGAAAAATACTTCAAATTGCTGTTAAACCATATTTGAAGTTACCTTTATAGCTTTTCTGATTTATGCTGAGCATGGTAACAGTACATTTTTTTACGAGGAAAACTAATGCCCACTTTGACCCTGTACGAGAAAACAAATCAAAATCTACTTTGTCACCGTGTGGTGTCGTAATAATACAGGTATGTTGGGAGAAAGCCTGCACAAAATAATGACATTCTTTATCCATGATTTCTACTTTTAATTTATAACTTTTTAGAATTATAAAAGTTGTGTTTTTTCATTAATTTTAAACTTTCCTCTGTGGCTGGATATTCTTGGGTATTTTTACTTTTTCTTTTAAGATGGTTTTTAATGTTGATGCAATTAAACAATACTACTTTATCTATACCTATACTAGAGAAATTTATTTTCTTTTTACTTCAATGAATTTCCTTTGACGAAGCTTTTTAAAATCTGTAAGAAACAAGGATTTTATTTGAAAACCTAAGACTATTTAACAAGACGATATATATACAGAAATATACAATTTATATAATGTTTCACTGTGAATGTACGACCGAAACTGGTAATATTAGCATGGCCTCTGGTTATAATGGTAACATTACAGAACTGTTCTGTAGCATCTTACATTGACGTGTAAACATCAGTCCACAGCTTTTATTCCCACTGATAAATATTTATGCAGTGAATATGTTTCTGTAACTGCAGAACGGAATATACAGAAATGTGTTCATATATATAAGAATTGGTCTTGGGAGTTCCTGTCATTAGAGTTTTGATTTTGTTTAACTTTTAATTAATACAACCATCATTGTTTATTACTCAAATGTTTTTTAATTCCTGCTGCAATCATTAGAAACAATTAAACATTATGCAACAAAATAAATGGTAACTTCGAGGAATAAGAAGGATAATAAATGTTTACTGCATAGTCGCCGTGTTAAACACAATTATACTATTTACAGTATATAAAATGAATTAGAATTACTAGCAGGTTTATAATGCATAAAACACAGGTCTTATACAGGAGATTGTACTAAATCAAGTATAACCAAGCTGTGTAACAATTATATCAGTGAAATAGTATACAGAAAATTATTAAACAGTGCGACAAAAAAACGACGAATAAAAGAGAGAAAATAAACCGTATAATAGAATTAATAAAGACAATTTGTGACGAAATTTGATCCATTTACGATGTATGTGTTCGTGTAATATCCCCAGCAAATGTCTGGTGTAAGTTTTATGATTGAGCAATGTGGTCGTATTTCAACAGTAGTCGTTCATTTCTCTCGTCAAAACATTTAATATAACGCTCAACTTAACACAGTTCATTTCTTTCGCGTTGTATTTCAAGTTGTCGGTTGCAAATGACTATATCTGATTTTGATCATTATTTCAGAATTTCTATTTAGAAGTCCGTAAAAATTAGATATTTACCCTTCCGTGAGTTAGTTTTAAGATAACCGTTTTTATACGATATTAAATGACGTCAATAAACAGTCTACTGGTGTTTATGAAGGGGATACTATTATAGTTGTCTAGTCTGGTATGTCTGATGTCTTTTGATTTGAAATAAGAAATATTAAATGAATTCGATGTTCTTGCAAAGTAAACTCGAAATTGACCTTTTTATACATTTTTCAGAAATATGAAAATGGAAACGTATTAAAGACTCATTTACTGCCGGTAAGAATATGGTTTTTATACCCGATGAAAATTGAATATAATTAAATATACCACAAACCATTTTAACCTAATAAAATCATATTGAACACGTGTTTATAACTGAGAAATAAGTCATTTTTAAGAGCGTATCGTGGGATTTTCGTATGCAATGATTAATTCTCAAAGAAATACAAAAAATGCCTTTGTATACAAATCGACGTTACAAATTATCATTAGAAAGTTGACGTATCGATGATTGCTGTTGTCATATATATTGATATAAATAAATTACAAGGCCAGTGTTAAAACGCCCTCTCCCGTCAAATAGAATTACACCATAATATCCTAGCCACTCTTCATTACTGTCAAGTGCTCTGTGAATAAACGAAACGTGGTTTTGTCCAATTCAATAAGACACGATTAGGTGGGTATAAACAAAATATAACGTGTTTAGGTTGGGTGTTAAAAATGAAATCAATTCGCTCTTGAAATCTGTATAGTCCTTGATCTGTATTAGTGTTACGAATTTGTATTTCACCAGAATCGTAATCCCCCTGCCGACATTTTATAAAAACAAACATAATATCCGGCGGTTAAGAGTTCCCTAGGCGTTTGTGTTCTACCATTAAGTAAAACATTTAATTTTAAAGAACTGAAATAAAATTATCTAAAGTTTAAATTCTTAAGAAAGTGACGCAAAGAAATTTCCTGACATTAAAAAACTTCCGAATTGAATCTTTTATATAAAATATCTTCTGTAGATGGTTTATTTGAAGATGTGCCGTTAACAGTAAGAATAAAACACACAAACGCATAAGGTAATTGTTTTCTTAATGTATAATTTAGAATTAAGACATCTGTAAACCGTTTGTGTCTGGAGGTAACATTACAAACAAGGTTCACGTGAGACATATCTCTAGAATTATTTTACCTTATATTTATAATAAATAAATCAATCATTTTTGTCATTATATGGACAATATATAGGAATATTAATAATCTAAATTAATAAGAATTACCTGAGCATAAAGCCAGTCTATATAAGCCGCGCTATTAAGATAGACCTGCATACATGAGACTCAAAGCTCATTAGAATATATTCCAGGTAAAATGCATCTCGAAACATCTGCTTTTCGAATATCAATGATTGCATAAGTATGATAAATTCGTGATGTGCGTCAGTCTATTGTGTGTGTCGTTCTACAGATGTTACAGATGCTGGAAGATTGACACATTCAGCTTCAGGTGAGTTGTATGTACACGTCATCTATCCATGTTTTAATTCTAATTCCACAAGTTTTGTTTTTAAGTTACACACATCTATTGCACAACTGATACAACCTTAATAATTTGAGCAATGGTTCCAGTTCAAATTCCGATAAAGATTGTTATTTAAGTCGCTTATATAACGTAGACGCGTGGACGACCAAGCGAATACTTCAGGCACAAGTCGGAAAATCAGCGAAAATCCAAAAACGTGTCAGAGTCACTTCTTAAATTGCTTTGGTATTCTATTATGCTTGCCTGCGGAGGATTTTGGTTTTAATATTAAAAGTCTGAGATCAAATTTTCAAGCCGATAGGAATACTAGTAAACAAACTTGGCAAGTCGCTAACTAATATTGCCAAGTATTGCCTGGAGTGGCCGTCACATGTTGCGATGTCTGACTCAAAAGTGCTGATTTTTGCCATGGGGATTTTCAAGACAAAATGTGAAAAAATGCAAAGATATCTTACCTGCCACGGAGAATTGGACTCTATGGCCAGGAACGACATGGTTGGCCTTAGTTCGGAGAGCTTGCCTTGAGGTTCGCGAGTAGATCCTAACTATAAAGTAAGTTCCTCCTCGGGATAAAGTTGTGTTTCAGCAACGTCCGATCAATGTTACTATCTCCAGGTCCACGAGTCACCATGTAATACACAACGGATGCTTCCAGCAATCAGCTACCTATATAGTATACACACAAACACACAGATGAAACATCTACACGGTAATCATTGTATAGCTCTTTTGTTCTACTGTCCTAAAGCACATATTCAAACTTGGTTATCATTGCTAATTGAATATCATTTTGATTATAGTTGTGTTGCTTTTTCTTCAGTATTCCGAGCAAGACGTTGATTGGCTGCGAGCGCTTAACAGCGAGAAGTGGGTGTTACCCCAAACCAAATCTATATACCACTGTAGAATCGCTCTGTTGACATGTGGAATAACCGAGAGTTTAGCATGGGTTAAATTAACCGGCGACTTATGTCTTGTAATAAGAAATGTCCTGCCATACATACCTACACTTTGCTAACGTCAATACACACTAACATACTAAATTCACTGACACAAACCAAGCACATTTTAACAGAATTTAATCGATTTAATTACTTTTATAAGATTTTGAAGCCACGACGAATCCATAAACCCTATGAAAAACACGGGAACGAATTACTACCAGCAGAAAATGAGGTATGAGAATTATAAAGAGACATTTATACGGCCCACTTACCCCATTGTGAGGTGTTTGAATTGAATTAAGGGTAGGCCGGTCTTACGAGTCTCTAGAAGTTTGTTTTCCCCTCAAATTACAAAAAGATAACACAAGAAATTATCCCCCTCCTGTTGGTCAGTATTCACGGTAGGATTATGATAGGTAAAGAGTGGACACGGTGGTACAGGGATGTGATTCTGTTGACAGGGACTCCAGTTCGTGTCACGTCTAGATGAAACTCCTAACGAACATGTGACAGCCCCTTCATAAAACTAGTTAAATGCACCATAGCAAAATGAAGGTAGCTTTAGTCTCAAAGTAACCAGAAACCGCATTAATAATTACAAATTTGGTCTCAGTTTCCCATCACATCTCAAAGTCAGACCTTGTATCTGATCAATGTTAGTTTATTGTAGTAACGTGCGCCGCAACTCAATATCATTTTAATGACAATTTGCACATCATTTTGCTCCGTGTTAATTTATCATCAAATTGCAAATTTACTAATGTGAGTTTAGATGCTGATCTATATTTACTTATGTATATCTAGATTGGCATGGTCTAAATGAAGAGAAAACTGATGAGAATATAGATTAATAAAATAGCACTTAGGCATAATCTTTACCAGAATCAATTACATCTTACCTTAAAGACGTGTGCACCGGGAATCTGCCGTCGGTCAAAGTTTGGTCCGGGCGGCTGCTGAGATAGAAGACAACACCGAACTAGCCGAGGGGGCAAGAATTGTTTGTATGTGTTGTCAAACGGCCGTAATCCAACAAACCCCCGTGGTCAAATCACGCACAAAGCTCAATGTACACGTACTTGTAGACAATCTAAAAAGGGGAGGGACCTTGTGATGATCGTAATATCTTTATAGTAACCACTCATTTCTAACAATCCACGAAAATTACTAACATATTGAGTCGCCATGCTTGTTGGTGATTTAAATATTCTAGAATTATGACACAAGGATATTTATTGTTTTTTGTATTTTAATGGAGGTATGTTTTATTACTTTACGCTTTACTTTACCGTCAGTCGGAGATATTTTTGTCTATATAAAGCAGTCGGTAAGTAATTGAGTCTTACTTGTATATTTCACACTTGTATAATTTTAACCTTCTTATGTCCAAATTCTATTGATAAGAATGGATCGAATTTTTATCAATTAAATTCCAAGGTCAAAGACAAATTGTTGTGATATACGTGAATATATATATCAAACGCCAATGAACTATTTTAATCTGCAAAACTTAATATGTTATTTATTTTATCATATAAAATCACTCTCGCAGAAGTTATAAAACTAAGGCTTAAGATAATTTAAAAACAACCCGAATATAATAAATATATTTTAATCAAAGAGTTTATTTCTCTTTCATTTTAACAATTTTTTTAGATTCTGTTTTCGCTTATATTTAGTTTAGCGCTCTATATTTTTTTTAAATTCTTTAGAATTCCATGGCATATTTTAAACAGGTGAAATGTACATTGAAATGCACAGAATTAATGATTGATGACAGGTGCTTGACACTCCTTCTGTAGTGGACATGTTACCTGTGTCAGGTGGAAATTTTGACAAGATAGAGAGCTAGCTTACCTCAGTTAAGTTTGTGGTATTTTAAATGCCACTATGTCTATCTAAAATGAACATCATATAAATTAAAGCCACATTAAACTGAACATGTTGTAACATCTACGTATCGTAAACCAGGGCCACCATCTCTGTTGGCGAGTTTTAGATTATTTATATATAAATTAATCTGTTTCATAAATTGGGAAGGTTGTACACATTAAGGCTAACCACACTGTACTTCTTAGTCACTTCGTTTTGCTATTCTTGGTACAGGTAGTATCGTGGCCATAAAACTAGTCAAGATTCGAAATATAATTTTATTGTTTTTATTTGAAATAAATTACCCAGATGTGAATGTCATGTAAATAGTTAATTGAAACATAATATATTTATTCTATATGATACTACTTTTGTTTTACACCTGAGTGTTTTAAGTTTTGATGTCATGTCTAAGTTTCTTGATGGTATATGTAAATATTTTAAACTTAAACTGATTATTCCTAACTGTTTACACAAATAAATCAATTATTTCACTAACAGTGTATTTTGCACTATTTACGCATACCCGATATGCTAATATCCCTGAACACATTGTCGAGTATAATTGTTAATAATGAAACTGACTGACAATAAAGTTCAAATGCAGGTACACATGCGACACACCCAAGTCTCTTTTGGGCGACAAATAGCGACTGAGAATGGTCAACCGAGTCAAACTTTGACCCTGTGATTTTGCTCATTTTTGTGACCTCGGTAAGTTTACCACCCTTCAATCAGACGTTCAAATCAAATAAACTCAAACACCAATGCATGATTAAGATAAACTATGGTTTAGAAATGGTCGGTGAAATTACAAAATGATTAAATGATGTTTAAACCGTAGATCTCAAAGTGAAACTCCTGTTATGAACTTTGTGAAACCGCAACTCGTGATCGCGCGTGGTGATGCTTATATAATACATGAAATATAATCTATTACCAAGTCAATAAGGAAGTTACTTGTATGTATTATAAATAACATATACATATGTCTTTCTTTTTAGCATACACTTCATATTAACACATCATCTTTCTCCAAATATATTTCATAAAGTCACGTCTAATAAGCTTTAAAGGGTATTTATACAAATCAAATTTCTTTAACTATTTTCGTGCAGAAATACACTTTTTAAGCCTCGCAATTTATATTCACAACTCGTCTTTCTGTTCATCATTTAACTCTTCTGTAACTTTAACTAGGAGAGTTGGTAATCTAATGGGTATTAGTTCCAAATTTATGTCTGAACTATTTGTATACACAACCATTTCTGTGACTTAAACTAGAAATATTGAGGCCTTATCCACTGTACATTCTACTGTAGTAAAAACCCGACTAACAAGATGTCACGGATCCCATCAATAACCTGTCAACATATTGATATCCTTGTAGGGATCGATCATTTACTGTCCTAAATGGTTCATAGTATCTAGACTTAGTACTTCCTACCTTTCATTTGTGTCTTTAAGTCTTTTAGAAATAGAACGACGGAATTAAGATCACATACTCAAAAACTCGAACAAATAAAAATATTTACACCAAAAAGAAGTAAAACACTTGATTTTTAATCTAGTATCACGGTCATTCATGATAATCTAATTTTTTTTAAAAGACAGCTATCGTCTTTTTAAATTAATTTCATAGGTTAGACGTAGTTTTCTTCTTTCTTTCAAAATATGTAAATTGGATAATTTCATTTTCCAACGCATGTGTTGATATATTCTATTGTATTTTTGTGACTACATTTTGACTACATTTATTCTAAGAATTATCTTTAATGTGCATAACTAATAATAAACTAATTTCACGATTTCTGTTTAAGATGGTGTGGAATACTTCTAGAATTTAAATTAGAGTAGAAATATATATTGTGTTGACGGTACCTCTCGGTTATTATTCTCATCATTCGTACACTGGGCTAACCGATCCTTAAGCTACATCTGGGTACTGACACACGCCAGATAACCGAGTCACAAGATGGTCAATTTCTACCATAGACTTGATACAAATACGGTATATTAATAACTGTACACTGGCCGTCAGTTGGTTTTCGTGGTCAGCTGTTATGTTTTGGTTTGGGAGTGGGCCTTGTAAATCTACCACTTAAAATTATTGATAATAAGGTGAGATCAATGCTCTTAAATTACTTACAATGCTACCTTATTTATTACGATGGAACTTCATTATGTTATTAACGTGAATATATACTTTACGTTTGTTTTTTCATTTATATAATGTATAGTAAAGAAGCGTTTTGTCGTTCAGTCAAAATAACGGGACAAGTTTCTAACAGCAGATATATATTTTTCTATATAAAAAAAATGATGTATCAATTGACTTGAATCTATGCATATTTTTCACTTCCTTATTGCCGGTAAAATATATGAATTGTGTAACATATTTGGGTTTCTTCTTCATGTTAAGATGTTGCAAAAAAGTCCAAGATTCCAACCATACATTCAAGTCAAATAAAGTCATTAGATGATAATACAACGATTAGCATGTGTCCAGGTGATATACGTGTATTTGTCTGTGTCCAATTGATATACGTGTATTTGTCTGTGTCCTAATGATATACGTGTTTTTCTCTGTGTCCCAGTGATATACGTGTATTTGTCTGTGTCCAAGTGATATACGTGTATTTGTCTGTGTCCCAGTGATATACGTGTATTTGTCTGTGTCCAAGTGATATACGTGTATTTGTCTGTGTCCGAATGATATACATGTATTTGTCTATGTCCCAATGATATACGTGTTTTTGTCTGTGTCCTTATGATATACGTGTAATTGTCTGTGTCCCAATGATATACATGTATTTGTCTGTGTCCCAATGATATACGTGTATTTGTCTGTGTCCCAATGATATACTTGTATTTGTCTGTGTCCCAATGATATACGTGTATTTGTCTGTGTCCTAATGATATACGTGTATTTGTCTGTGTCCCAATGATATACGTGTATTTGTCTGTGTCCCAATGATATACGTGTATTTG
>JAUMGZ010172575.1:0-14804 GCA_032359645.1 Pododesmus macrochisma | reverse complement strand
GAAAGGAATGACTGACTGATTTACTAACAATTAATAAAAGGGGTTGCCGAAATATGAAAACCGAAATGTATATCAGTCAAGCACACACATTTAGAATACAGGCAAGTATGAAGCCAACTTAATGACTGGTAGAAACTCAAACTATGACGTAAGGAAATTCAAACTATGGTGTAGGGATTATGTTTAATTATATCAGAAACAGACTTTTAAAATCCCCCTATGTATCATGATGGTGGCCATAAAACTTCATGAAAGCAAACCTGGGTAGTGTATAACCCTGTCTCAAAAGCTTGGATTTCAACAACAATCCTCTAGTGACAAAGTCTTGGTAGTGAGAACACGCTTTTGAATGTCGAATTAGCTGTGACACAAAAACTCTATAAACAGGTGAGGACGGTAAGTTGCTGTCCAAGAATGGGAAGTTAGCAATGGGAAAACGAAAATCGTCACATTCGTCATAACGTTTAGTGGAAGAGGAACTATGGCCGGCGAAAAGGGTAAAAAATACGTTAATACAAAATCAACAACCAATATTCTAAAACATCTAAATAAACAAAACAAACAGGAGCCATTGTTTAAACGAACAGTGTGCATTGCAAAATTAACAGCTTAAAATAAAATCAACAAACTCGAATTCAACACCAACGGTCACGGCTGCAAAACAACGATCACCCATGCAATATTAACAGGCTACTTTGCACAATGAACAGTTTCAAAATCAACAGTCATTCGCCGAATTAACGCTTGATGGCATGCGAGTCTGGAAGGTGGTTTTAAAGGGAGACCAGAAGTAAGCAAAAGAAAGCAGAAGAGACCAGAGATATATATATGTTGATCTTTGTTGTATATTTACATGTAATAAGTAGTAAAGATAATGTTTGGTGCTTACATCAGATGATTGTGATGTTTATAAGCATATTTTAACAATATAAACGAAGATTAGACCATGTCACGGAAGCGTCCTGTATAAAGCGGTTTAGTAGCAATCTACTGAATAGAGACCAAGCCTTTTAAACATACTTTACACCTACAAAAACATTATTTTTTGGCACACATATTGTTAACACATATTAAAGTTGTTTGATGATTACTATATCCAGTAGATTTAAATACACAGAACATTAGATAAGCGTGCGATTCTGATAACGATGTGGTGGAAAAGTTGTAGACAAAGCACGATTGTGAAAAAAAAGAAATTAATTTAGTGAAAGGGTTTGGTCACCATGGGCAAACATGGGGGGGGATGGGTGTTTAAAATGTTCAAAATGATGGTGTAATCTGGGATCATAATACACTAGAAGGCCTGGAGTTTATGCTCATATGAACTTACCTGAAACATAAAGAACGCATGACCATGGGGATAAAAAAAGGTTATGAGTTTTAGTGTCTGAGTTCAACGTTTAACACTGCTTTATGATTACAAAATGTTCCTATTTTCTACCCCACCATTGTTACTCATAGGAAGATCGTTCGCTTTGTGCCGTAGTTAGAATACCAGGTATAGTCTCGATATGACCTATACATGAGTTGAAGGGATGTTAAGCCCAAGTAAAACAAGCAAAAATAATATTTTCCACTTCTACTAGGTGCATCTTGCACACCAATCAAGTTACGCTATAACAAACTGAAAGGAAGTGATTTGTTTATGTTTGCTAGCGAAGATGCCCAAGGTAAAGGGGATTAGATTTACTCAAATGATGGAGCTTAGTCTGCAAGGGTACTATTCGGAGTGAAATTGGGGAAATTTGACAAAAAAAGTAATTACCAAGATGCCTAAAACCAAATTATAGACCAGGTTCAACCAGGTGGACGTTCAGACCCAAAATGAGCATCGTGTTGTCATGTATATCTTATTATAAAACTGAGCTTGGGACTCTTTTGAGAGCAATCTGGTCAAAGTTAATGTGTACGAAACTGGGAGCGAAAATGGAAAGTTAAAAATAAAACTGGATTTCCTTTGTCTAAAACTATAATACTGGAGAGTGAACTGACGAACACTTTGATTAGAACGGACCACTGTCTTACACATCTATATGACTGGGAATCAGAGTGTTTTAACCGACTTCTTAAAATTGAACGATGTATTTATCTGACAATCCGTATCGGTTTTATGTCCGCATGTTAAATACTTCCTAGTCAAAAATCCGTTTTGCAAGATTGAGCCCGGTAGCTCGGGCTCGGGCTGTGCTATGTCTACAACGTTTCCACCCACCGTTATCAGAATCGTAGCTTATCTAATGTTCTGTATTTTCAATTCAAATCTATTAGATTTAAAAACATCAAAACAACTTCAATATGTTTATATTATCATTGTTTACAATATGTGTGCCAAAAAAATAATGTTTTTGTAAGTGTAAAGTATGTTTAAAATCGATGGTCTCTATTTAGTAGGTTGCGACTCTACCGCTATATACAGACTCGCACGCCATCTAGCGTTAATTTGGCGAATGACTATTGAAATTGAAACTGTTCGTTTTGCAGCGGTTACTGTTGATTTTGCATGGGTGATCGTTTGTTTTGCAGATTTGACCGTTCGTGTTGCATTCCAGTATGTTGATGTTATTTTAAGCTGTTTATTTTGCAATGCATACTGTTCGTGTAAACAATGACTCCTAGTTGTTTTGTATACATAGTTGTTTTCGAAATTGATTGTTGATTTTGTATTTGAAACGTATTTTTTACTCTTTGCGCCGCCATGTGATTGTTGATGTTGCATAGGCGATCGTTTGTTCTTCAGATGCGACCGTTCGTGTTGCATTCGAGTCTGTTGATTTTATTTTATGCTTTTAATTTTGCAATGCAAACAGTTTGTTTAAACAATGACTCCTGTTTGTTTTGTATATTAAGATGTTTTCGAAATTGGTTTTTGATTTTGTATTCACGCATTTTCGGAGGGGACGCTAAGCTGGCGGTCCCGTGTACAGGGACTTTTAACCCCCTGGCACGATACAGATCCCCATGTAAAGTTCGATATGAGTAGGCGGAGGCTTGCATGGGCTCGTCCTTCTTTCTGAACTATCTCTTTACTTTCGTTTCCCGTTCCTGTCGGCGCTTTTCTTCCTGTCCTATCTTTTGGTTTTTCTCCTTTGGTCTTTTGTCACAATATTGGTGAAATATTCTGGACGTGACGTTAAACCCTAATTGAACAAACAAAAAATCATTTATTTTTACCCTTTTCGCAGCCCATAATGATCTAGAACTTAAACTGAAGCGGGACACAATTGAATATGTAATTTAAGGGACAAAAAAAACCTCAACCACATATTTAACGCGTTTTTTTTTTTTAAATCATGCTTGGATTAAGTGTCAACACGTAGGTTATCAATTCCTAAGGGCATGCTAGTGTACATCTTTTAAGTTCATCTAGACCGAAGGTCCAATCTCGTCCGTCGTTGGTCCGTCGTTCGTCCGTCCGTCGTTAACTTTTGCTTTAAACAACATCTTCTCTGAAGCTATTGGGCGGTTTTCAACCAAATTTGGCAGGAAGCATCCTTAGGAGAGGGGGATTCAAGATTGCACAAAAGAAATCTCTGACCCCCTGGGGACATATGGGCAGGGTCAAAAGGGGTAAATTTTACAGTATGCTTTTAAACGACATAGCCTCCGAGACTATTGGGTAGATTTAACCACATTTTGCAGGAAGCAGCCTTAGGGAAAGAGGATTCAGATTGTACAAATGAAATCTCTGACACCCTAGGGGACAAGTGGGCGGAGCCAAAAGGGGTAAATTTGACAGTATGCCTTTAAACGACATCTCATCTGAAACTACCGGGAAGATTTCAACCAAATTTGGCAGGAAGCATCCTTATGGTAAGTAGATTCAAGATTGTACAAATGAAGGACCTGACCCCCAAGGGGACAGTTGGGCGGGGCCTAGTGTGAGAAATATGACAGTATGCTTTTAAACGTCATCTCCTCTAAAACTACTGGGCAGATTTCAACCAAATTTAGCAGAAAGGAGCCTTAGGGGGAGGGTATTCAAGATTGTACAAATGAAGTCACTGACCCCAAGGCGACAGGTGGGCGGGCCGAAAGGGTAAGTTTGACGGTATGCCTTTAAACAGCATCTCTAAAACTACTGGGCAGATTTCAACCAGATTGACGTTAAGGCCCAATTGGCCTCTTGTTTGTTGTTTCGGCCTAATATAACTTTTACATGTATTTGAGTACCATTTAACAAAATAATGTTTTAGTCTTAATGCAGAGGTAGAACACCGAAAATCGTGGCACTTTAAAACAACGCGAGTTCATTGACACAGGGAATCCAACTAACGTGGAATCAAAATGAAAAATTGCGGTGATCACTTTGGTCGTAGTCGCAAATTTTTTTGTGAATGTTACCATCAATTAGTACCAATTTAAAGAAAAGATTTAATACAAGTCAGAAGATCCAATGGTATTTTCAATAGAAGGGAAGATTGTGAACAACAAACAATAAAATTTGGAATAAGTTTTCTCCTTAAATGACATAGAAAAACATAGATCAACATGGGCTTATTTGACAAATTAGGTTTTCAGTTTTACTAAATTTAAGAATTTTTTTTTTATTTTTCGTTAATTAACATAATGCATGTGGAAACTGTGATTTTTTGCTATGAGTTTTGTTTATCTTTTGGTTTGTATTGAAGTCGTATAGTAGAGAAGTGTATTATGCTCATATGTGTGTCTGTGTTGTGTGCAGATGTTTTTTGTTGATATTGTAATGAAGAGAAGTGAAGTGTGTGTGTGTGTGTATGTGTGTGTGTGAAAAGTAAGATGTGGTATATAATGTCAATTTGTTTTTGAAAAAATAAAATTGAAAAAAGTATTGAATTGTAAATAGGTGCTAGCTTCATTTTTGGCTTATTTGTCTGCAAAAGTCTCATGTTGTGAATAACGTTTGTACGACATTAACAAGAGGCCTATTGGGCCTTAACGTCCATCTGGTTAAAATCGGCCAAGTAGTTTCAGAGAATGTATTGTTTAAAGGAATACTGTCAAATTTACCCCTTTTAGCACCGTTCACCTGTCCCCTAGGGGTCAGAGACTTCATTTGTGTAATCTTGAATACCCTTCCCCAAGGATGCTTCCAGCCAAATTTGGTTTAAATTTGCCCAGTAGTTTCAGAAAAGATATTGTTTAAAGGCAGACTGTCAAACGTTAGCCTTTTGGCCCTGCCCATTTGTTCCTTTTGGGGAAGGAACTTCATTTGTACAATCATGAATACCCTTCCCATACTGATGCTTCCTGCCGAATTTGGTTGAAATGCCCAGTAGTTTCAGAGAATGTATCGTTTATAGGAATACTGTCAAATTTACCCCATTTGGAACCGTTCACCTGTCCCCTGGGGGTTAGAGACTTCATTTGTGTAATCTTGAAAACTTTTTCCCCTTAGGATGCTTCCAGCCAAAATTGGTTGAAATTTGCCCCGTAGTTTCAAAGAATTGTTGTTTTAAGGCATGCTGTCAAATTTAACCCTTTTGGCCAGCCCACCCGTCCCCTAGGGGTGTCAGAGACTTTGTTTGTACAATATTGAATCCTCTTTTCCTAAGGATGCTTCATGTTAAATTTGGTTGAAATCTGCCCTGTAGTTTCAGATGAGATGTCGTTTAAAGCAAAAGTTAACGATGGTGGGATGGATTAACGACGGACGGGATTTGTATGAGAAAAGTCAACCTTGGACTAAAAATTGTTATTACCGACGCAAATGAAGGTTGAAAAAATTCAATTCAACCCAAGTCAGTCGTCAAGAAATCAATTTATGCTATTTTTAACATTTTTAATGATCATGTTCTTCTTAATGTAGGTGTATACGCCTGATACCTTCAAAATTATTAAGATTAATTTACGTATGGTTTCAGTGAATTGTATTCCAATACCATCGCAGACAACCTTTATTCTTGGGACAAGTTCTTTGTGAATCTTGATTCTGTTTCTTGGTTGCTAGTGTTAAACAAGAAGAAATAGGATCAATAGAACAAACGCTATTGACAAACAAACAATAGCTTCATCAGGCTCAGGTAGACTCAGGTAATAATCGATTTTCTAAAAGGTATCAGTTCGCAATTGATGTAACGTTTAAAAAATGCTCTATTGTTCCATCGTCTTTAGATATATTTTGTTAATGTAAATCAATTATCTTGAATCTGGGGAGACTGCACGGGGACGGATTAAAAACAATGAATGTTATACCAATCAAGAGAACATAATATTCACATCATTGTCTGTACTCCCTGTATACACCAAGTGGCAATCTCATTACGCATATTCATACATAGTTAAAACTTCTGTCTACAAATGTCTATAAAATAAGCCATCTTCACATATAATACAAAAATGCAACCTGAATCATGCCTCCGATAAATATGATATTTACAAGAGGAAGGAGCCAAAACTATGTGTGAATTACCCTGTCCCGAACCCTAGATCTTGCTCGAATCTGCTGTCGTTAATGAACGCAAGAGAAGAATTAATTTTTAATAGTCAAGACTTCTGATCAGTAAATCAAAGTTACAGAGAGGGAAACGGTGACGGGAAATATATATATAACATCTTAAGAGGTTACTTTAAAACTTAAGGTGATATCTTAACAACTTTAATCACTATTTTTTATACTTAATAAGATATATTTGAATGAATATCTTTTTTGTTATTCAATTGGAATACATGGCTTGCCTCAAAGTTTATCAGATAGTTCTCATAGAGTTACAAAGATAAGGTGTCGGGGGGGGGGGGGGGGGGACGCTTGATAAGAAATTAGTTGTTTAACACTCTCCCATCGTCAAAAATATCATTCGTCATTACATATTAATTAATCAAATAAAAATCGCGAAACATTAAACCATTTACAAAGCGAGAATTGTAAGTCTCCCATTAGCCACAAACAACCGGAAATGTAGCCATATGAGTATATAAATACGTATTAACTCGAATTTCCCCTGAAACAACATTCAACAGATTTACAGAATCGACATACCTACCAAAGTATAACATGTTCTTGCTGTTTCTAAATGTAGACATTGATAGAAATTATTTTAGGCATTGATAAAAGTCCTTGAGAAACTCATTAAAGTTTCAAATTTTTTCTTATGATTTCTATTTCCATCAGATGGAAATATAAAATGTGTCACAGTCATTTTAAAATATTTGAACAAGAAGAGTTTCAGTGTTACGTTTTAACACATATTCTTGTATTACGATGTAGTATAGAGCAAAGTTGTGTTGTAACGTGTCATAGTGTCAAAAATGTGTGATGATACAGTGTTGCATGAAATAGAGTTTATATTGCATCCGTCTGTTTAGCGTATTAATCAGCTTGAAGTAGACAGACCAGCGTTAGAATGACCTTCGGAGTTTATCAATGCGTGCTGTTATTTGTAAGAGAAGCAATAAACAAAAGTATACTACATTAGTTTTTGTAAAATATAGTATGAGTCAAGTTAACCAGGGAGGTCAATGACAAATCAATTGTCAGAGATGATGTCGCCGTATACGGAACATATTCAAACGAATGGATTTCTCCAAGAACTCAATACTATAATAACTACATAATTATATTATGTATATTCAGCACACGTTATATGAAATAAGAATACTATCATAATGGTATACTATCAACGTAAATATCTTACCAAGTAGAATTCGAAGAAATTTATCTAAAACGGTAGTTGCAATAGTTAATTGACTTTCAGGTGTCTTTTCTTCTAACGTCTGCAATAATGGATATATGTAATATCAACATTTTCTGATATAGCAATATAAATGATACTGAAATATTATAAAGGCAACTTAGTACAAAGACAATTATAAGTTATCTCAGCTGTTTATTATAGAAGTGTATTGAACAGGTGATGACACAGTTACGGTAGCCATTCCCACTTTATTGTTGATCCATACTGCCATTAATTTCCGCTTCCTACGGTCTTTTCACTCCTCTTCTCATCTCATCACTCTTGGTTTTCTCCAATTTCTTTTGATCGAGAAATGTTAGAAGTTAAATGGCGCTGGGGTATCATCAACTAACAATAGCATTTTAACATATTTTGGATAAGAAAATCTATAAATAATGATAAATGTTTACGTATAATCATTTTATCATTTGTGAATGTAAATATTAAAAAAGTTTGTGACACAAATAGATCTATATATATAAAATAGAAATGTATGATAAATAACAAGTAGACAGACGACCGAGTCTTAAGGCGGGCGTGTATTTAGCCACTCTCAAGACAGCTGGAGTAAATACATGGTGGTCACTAACAGTATTAACGTCCGTAATAAACGTGGTTATTGAGGTCAATTTAGTCACCTAATCAGTTCAACCGACTATTGTATTTTGTGGGGTCAGTTAATCCGGAGAATGTTCAATGTCTCGCTACTAATACTACTGCAGACATGAACGATTATATATGAAACTGAATTAAGTATTATATATACTGTCTCGGTTGATACATTGTCAGAATACAAATCACGTTCTTAGAGGACGATGACTTTGGTGAAAAATCAGCTCTTATCAATGAAGTTAGATAACTGAAAAATGAACCTATAACATATTCACTGAGAATAAATGCAGCATCGTTAAGCGAGACATCCACTTAAAAATATCATTGACAACACATTATATAGTTACATGAAATAACTTACATTATGCAACTTCGCCACAAACATCACGGAGAGGTGCCGTCATATGATGTCTCAAGAGAATTAAAATGTTAAAGAATCCTTGTACAAATGTTATAAGAGTTCGATCAGTGTCGAACATGACACTGATGGATCCCTTATATGGCAAGGAAGATGTAATCAAATCAAAACCTCAATGAAATTAACCTTATGGTACTATCGTATTTCTTTAGCAAATGTCATGAACATATTTATTTCATACTCTTCTAGAACGTATACGTGTTCGTTTCCGCACGATATCTTTGGTGACATTCATCGGAATAAATTTAAACTTTGTTTAATGATTTTCCCCTTTTGAATTAAACGTTCATATATCAATGCCTCTGTTACTTAAATAAGAAAATGAGTATTTCAAAGCATCTCACTTCTGCAATAACATAAAAGTTATATAAAGGGTCACGTGGTTGAATATTGTTTTCGCTAATGGCGGGGCCAACTATTTTTGGTCAATCAAAAATTCCGGCGCTGTACTTGAACAACTTCATTTTTGAACTAAAATGTTTAACGTCAAGGAAATACTGAGTAAGCACAAACGACTTTTCTACATGGTTTACTACTATGCCACATACCATGATCAAGGATAAGTTACAAACACTGACCAGATAGGCATTTGACAGAGAGGGGATCAATATTTTGTTACTAATACTCGTATTAGATTTATTTTCTAATAACGATTATGAGTCTTATAAAATGCGGACCTGTGTTGAATTATGTGATGCAATATGTTTTTATTGGATAATATATTTATTCGTTTTGGGTACAAGACCTACAGACAGTTGTTGGCATACCTATGGAAATGATTTGTGCCTCACTTGTAGCCGGTCTCTTCTCTACTGTTACATGTACGAAAGCGTTTTTATGATTAAACTGCAAAAGGCAAACAAAACTAACTTGATAAAAAGTTTCAATAGAATCTCTCGATATCTTAATGATAAACTAAATTTAGATAACCCCATATTTTCAAAATATATCAAATTTATATATCCAAAGAAATAATTCTTACATGTATCAAGGCTAACAAATAGTATAATTCCTCGCCATTTTTGGGCTGACTCCTTATTATTGTTAAAAAAAACCCGCTCAAACTAAAATCTACGACAAAAAAATAATTATAAATAACCCATGTATTGATGGAGATATTCCGAGACTTCCATCATACGGCATTATTATTTCTCAATTACGTCGTAATGTCCGAGCTTGTTCAGATGTCAATTACTTTTATTTTCGTTATATTGACCTACCACCAGGCGTTTTTCATAGGGTTATCGATATCATAAACTACGTAAAACATTTGGCAAGTTTTATAGAAGATAACTGGAGATTCGTATGAAATATGGTCAACTCAGTATTTCCCAGTATGTAAATAGAGGCATTTCACAACCTTAATTTTATGGAGATCTTGTTTACAAGCGTGAGAGTATTAAAAACAAACCCTAACATATCTTCTGTTGCTACTCAAATTTTAAGGAAATTCCTTTATAGTAGCTATGATCCTCTTATAGAGAGACGCACGATTTGCCTAGTATTGGGTCCATTTACCGCCTCTTACTGGCATAGACTTTGTCATTGCACACCTTCTGAAATTACTTCTTGGTTCCAGTTGAAAGCTCCATTTATCGAGACGTCTGCGTCCTGGTATCTGTCCTTCTGGTTGATAGTTAAACTGAGCGTTGTTTATAATTTCTGAGCTCAAACTTATGTAATAGTAATTTTTTTGGCCAGCTATTTTTTCCCTTATACATTTCTGGGAGAGCGTTGCTCTCCTGCGTTCCCCGTTTTAAGGTCAACTGAGCCAAAGGCACAAGTAACCTATTGTAATCGTTCTTTGTCCGTCGTCGTTCGTCGTGCGTTAACCTTTCACATTTTCGACTTTTTCTCGAGAACCAATGGGCCAAGAACCACTGGGCCAATTGCAACCAAAAGTCTGAAGGAAAAGTATCCCCATGGGAAGTTGCTTCAAATTTGCGAAAAAAATGGGCTGGCCCCCATAAGGGACAAAAAGTTAAAAAAAAAAAAAAATAAAAAATCTTCTCACAAACCGATGCCCTAATTACTTTCATAGTTGAAGTGCATGATTCCTGAGCCAATGTTAACTAAGAGTCTGAAAAGAAAAAAAATCTGTGCATAAACAAACCACTAGGGAGCGATTCAGTCGATATAGATTGGTAAATCGAAAAACCAAGACAATATTCTAAAGCCGTAGGTCCATGGACAGTGGCAAACAATAAGAAAACGTTGGACGCACACAGAAAAATTTAAAAAAAATAATATATATATATACTTATACATTTATTTACTAAAATTAGAATCACTGGCATGGGAAGCTCCTTCAAATTTGTAAATTAAATGGGGCTGGTCCCTAAAGGGGCCCAACAAGGGGAAAAATAGGTTAATTTTATTAATATTCTCACAAAACGATGCTCTGATTTCTTTCAGATTTAGGATTCATGATCCTTGAGCCAATGTTTACAAAGTTTGCTAACAGAAAAAAATGTGCATAAACGAACCGCTGCTTCAGTGATCATCCGGGTATTTTTCACATATTGTCGGCCTCGGTGGTGTAGTGGTTAGCACACCGGATTTCTAATCTCTCGAATGCGAGAGGTTTGGGGTTCGCGGCGCAGCTCGGCCACAGCCAGGTGTGTACTTGAGCAATACACTTAAACTGGCAGCTCGTATTAAGATGTTCCGTCGGATTGGGACTAAAAATGGCGGTCCTGTGTCTCTTGGGCACGTAAAAGAACTCATCGTATAAGAGCAATAAGTGTTAATGCGATGACTGGAAGAAGCAGCATTGCTTTCAAAACCAGTAACAGTAATTAAGTAAGTAAGAAATTTCTTTCGCATAATTTGTTTCATCAAAAATAATAGGGAAAGAGTCTTACAATTTTTTTTTTAAAATATTTTGGTAGATGGGTGTATAAGTTGTATATTTTAAGAATACCATCAGAAAAAGGGGTCAGTGGGAAAACAAAACTTCTAATGTATTATTTAGGAAAATGCCAGAGGAGTTACAAAAACTCTAGGTAAATATAGAAATGTGAGTAGCGCGCATCCCTCGATACTCGGTACCGCACTACGGGAGACCAATTTTTACCCAGGATTCATCCGCAGAGACACCCCTCCCAACAACAGGTGTGCAACTTCTCCGGTTACATATGTAGTATTTGTATAGTTTGGTACCATCAAATGTTGTCCTTACATGCATCCAGCATTAAGGAATGTTTGCTGTAATTCTAAAACAATTACTGATGAAGTTTGCGTGATTTTCCCCAAAAGATTTCATCCTGTAAATGTTCAATTAACATTGTTTGTACGTTGGTTGCAATTAGTTTTGAGAAATACCTCTTCTCAAAAAAAAGTATGAGCGAAACTTTCCCGTTTTACTATACTCCCGGCGACGCAGTTAGGTGCAGTATTAGACTTGTGACGTTAAGCCCTAATTAATTAAACTATAAGCAAAATGTATTAATTAAACACATAGGATCTACGAGTTTCATGTCAAAATTTGGTAAATGAAAAACTGCAGACTTGCTGTAATTCAATAGATATTATGTTAAAACGTATACTATCGCGTCGTTTCCAATTCTCTAAATATCTTAATTAACAAAATACAGTCGATTGTTTTTGGTCGTCTGTTTACATCGGGCTCATTAATTATACATAAATGCTACCCGAGAATCACGTGCGATGAACTATATCGCGTTGAGAAGACCGAAGAGAGTAACTTTTACACATGAATAAACTCACAATAGACACAACTTACTTTTTCCGTGTTTACATTTACATTTTGTAGTCAAATAACCTTACGTTAGGCCAATCACTAGAAAGTTTAAACTTACATTTCAAAAGCATTAGAACATATAAACGGTCAACACTGGGTCACTAAAGGGTATTTATTTTGTGAACAAACAAATAAAAAGCTTATTCAAATAAATTACAGGTAAATATTGTGATTGTTGTTCTTCAGTAAGTTAATCTTAGTAACAGTTATTAATAGAAGTTCTGTACGAAGAAGTGGAGTATAGATTACAGGTTATTCAGAATGTAAAACAATGTGTTAAATATGCCATTACAATATGTTTACCTAACGACATGTTTGTCTTCAATAAGCCTGCGCAAGCCGGGGTTGTATGAAAATGGGCTGGCTTTGAATCGACTTTTTTGTCGTATCGACAAAAAATTCAACATACAGATAAAAAGTGCAGAAATACGTGAAAGAAACACAGTTACGGACATTTAAACGTTGTTTTCCGTGTTTTATTGACGGATAATAAATGCATTATGTAACAACTTCACAGAGTGATTTTGGACACGGAACCTTAGATGTTATGTCTTTAAATCAAATAGTTTGCGTAGTTGACCGGTAAAACAGAACCGTAGCGCCCCTTCCCCCTCCCAACACACACACCATTTTGCGATATTTCTTACTTTCAACGACAACAATCTAAGAAAATATATTGTGCGGGAGAAAAGATTCTGAGTTTATAGGTTTTGCCCAAACTTTCCGCTCCCGAGGCTTTGTCCAGGATACGGCACTGTAAAGTAGTATTTTAAGCTGTTGAGAAAATGTAGCATCAAATGCAATTTTGTGTTTAGCCCCTTGTATGCGACTGGTTTGAAAGTTACATAACCTCGAACATATCTTGCATAATAAGTGAATTACCACGCTTAAGGGCATTTCCTTAAAACTTTAATTTGCGAGAAGTATCGTTCATTGCTTTCCACCATTGATTTTAAATCATCAAGCTTAAGGCCTTATTACATAATTTCCTGAATGTCGTGTAATTCCATATGTTGTAAATCTTTCCATTCGTATTTGAAAAACATTGAGTAAGCGTTTTTAAGGCAGGTAATCAGACAATTCCGATTCCTTTCGCTGATAGGACGATAAACAGGCGAGATGATTATATCAAATGTATACTTGATTTCGATTCTCGTTCTGGCTTTATATCGTCAAGTCCTAATATTTGTACAAATGCACTTCATCACAGCACATCTGAATGCCAGAGCCGTGGCATCCATTCAATGCATGCTTGATGTATGACCATTCTTTTCCCCAGGAGTCTTAATCAGCGAAGTTTAAAACTGATATATGCAGAGTCATGAACTCGTTTATTGAAAATCTGTCACGTTTAGTTTCGTTTTATATCTTACGCAAATGAAATATATTCTTCTCAATCTCCATGTATAGTGTTTTCCTAAATCGAAACTGATGGAGCGTGCAAGACGGGCCGATACATTGTGAAGATAAGCGTCCTGGCACTGCAGCATGTAACGTGATTGAAACAACATTCACACAATTTCCATGAGGCATTGGTCAGCATCAAAGACACTGGTCATTGAAAACGGACGTCATTACTACTGTAGGTCGATATGTCTTTGCTAAATTGTATTGCTAAAGCAAAGCATGAGGCGATAAAGTAAAGAGCAAAATTAGCAATATTAAAGCGGACAAATGTCGAACTCGGACATTTCACTACTCTGTACAGCAATATCTATTTCTTTTTTATATTGAAAAATGGCAAGGTCATTGATTGGCTGTGCGTTTTGTACTCATCTGTCTCTTTAATGACCTTGTTTGTATCATGGTCAACACTGGCCGATCCGAGGACACGACCTGCCTCGTACGTTAATCTCAAGATTAATCCATTATATATCCATCGTGTCTAAGTGTGTTGTCAAATATGTAGAGTTTACTGTTTACTATGTGTATCAATCAACCGATATCTGTATACAAATACAATCAAGCCAGTTAGGACAGGGCAATTATTATGAAGCATAGATTATATAAGTACGTGTAATGAATGTAATGTAAATATGTATTGGAAAATTGACTTCGGAGCAACACGTAAATATAATAATAAACATTTCTAAGGATTCAACCAAACTCATAAATCATGGCTGTAAATAAAACATAATCCAAAATGGAATTGGGTTTTGAATTGTTTGTTAGCATAATCCTCAAGTGCAAGATAGGACAAGAAGGACAACGGGTCAATTCAATAATGGTATACTGCTTACTTTTCACTATCTGTGTACGGGTACTCTCGTTTTACATTTGCATACCCTCCCTGTGCTAGACACCTTATCGCGGTAGGGAGGTTTGCGCGTCTCGATGATCTGGAGAGCTATGCTGGCGGGAA
>JAUMGZ010172564.1:0-14804 GCA_032359645.1 Pododesmus macrochisma | reverse complement strand
TTCCTATACCGATCATTGGTTGTCATTATAAACTGATTCATACCGATCATTGGTTGTCATTATAAACTGATTCCTACTGATCATTGGTTGTCATTATAAACTGATTCCTATACCAATCATTGGTTGTCATTATAAACTTATTCCTACCGTTCATTGGTTGTCATTATAAACTGATTGCCCATCACTAAAGTATCACACATAAACACTGTCATGATTTTATCTGAAATGAAATGTTTAAGAGGGAAGTAAAACATGATGAAGACAAACAAAGTTAACCTTTACTAGGCTTTAGTAAAATATACAAATATAGGACATTTGACCATACAATTGAAAAAGTAAAGTACCTAGCAACAGTAGATTATACCTATAAATTATATATTCTGCGGTTGTCCCTTATAAAGTACAGCCTGTAACCTTGATTACTTCTCTTAGAAAAATTACCCATCCTTTGATTTAATTCTGTGATGATCTGAGATGCTATAAATGCTAACACAAGCAGTACAAACTTCTCCACCTCTTTGTGCTGATGTCTTTCATCAGGACCCCCTAATGCCTTGGATTCTCTTTTGAAACTAAATCAGTCATTATGTGTAGTAAGATGGTTTGTGAGTGAGATGTTTTACTGCAGTACAGCTGTGTAGCTCAAAAGTATGTAAACAAACATACAGTGCTAGCCAAAAGTAACTTTACACTACAGAACAGCTGTGTAGCTCAAAAGTATACAAACAAACATACAGTGATAATCAACAGTTACTTTACACTGCAGTACAGCTGTGTAGCTCAAAAGTATATAAACAAACATACAGTGATAACCAAAAGTTTCTTTACACAACAGTACAGCTAAGGTATATATGTGGCTCAAAAGTATATAAACAAACATACAGTGTTAACCAAAAGTTACTTAACACTACAGTACAGCTAAGGTATATATGTAGCTCAAAAGTATGTAAACAAACATACAGGGATAGCCAAAAGTTACATTACACTGCAGTACAGCTGTGTAACTCAAAAGTATGTAAACAAACATACAGTGATAACCAAAAGTTACTTTACACTACAGTACAGCTAAGGTATATATATAGCTCAAAAGTATGTAAAAAAAGATACAGTGATAACCACGGTTACTTTACACTTCAGTACAGCTAAGGTAGCTCAAAAGTATATAAACAAATGTACAGTGATAACCAAAAGTTACTTTACACTACAGTACAGCTAAGGTATATATATACCTCAAAAGTATGTAAACAAACATATACAGTGATAACCAACGGTTACTTTACACTACAGTACAGGTAAGGTATATATATACCTCAAAAGTATGTAAACAAACATATACAGTGATAACCAACAGTTACTTTACACTACAGTACAGGTAAGGTATAAATAATGTATGTGAATAATCATAAACTTGAACCAAAAGCTGCTTCATTTTACTGTACAGTCAGCCCTGTAATTTAAAAAAAAAAACAGAATGCTATTAAACAGTTTAACCAAAAGTTGCTCTATTTTACTGTGGTTCACACTTTGATTACAAGCATACAGCGTTGACCAAAAAATAAACTCATTCATTGCATGTAATAATGTACCATATTTTGTCATTGACTCCTTTTAATTTAAAAAAAAGTTGTCATAAAATTCAAAAAAACATTTTTCCAAAGTCTTTAAAATTGAGCACAGCCAAATAAATAAAACTAGATACACTTTGGTTTTCTTGTTTGTGAAAAAGACCATCTAACATGTGTCATATATAGCCTTCTGGAGTGCATGGAAAAGCATTGGTATCTTTAATGCATGCCCTACTAGAAAAAACATACTTTAGCTAATTAAGTCCATTTGGAACACCCAATCAACCATTATAGAATTTGCATTAGACCCTGAGAATGTATTTTAAACACACGCTTGTATTTGGTGCATGTATCTGGGTATTTTTTGTTTTTTTGGACAACATTCACAGACTAGTACTGGTGAACTCATCGATAATTAAGACATGTTAGATGGACTTTTTTTTTTTGTACATGTATCTCGATTTTTTTTTTTTTTTTTTTTTTTTTTTACAACATTCACAGGCAAGTACTGGTGAACCCATTGATAAAGATGAACTTGGTACACATGTATCTGTTTTTGACAGCTATTGACTGAAAGCTTTGTGAAGTAAAATGGATGACCTTGCAATTGGTTGACCTTGAACATATGGCTATGACCAGTTACATAACAAATACTATCATTGATATATAATATAATAAAGCACCACAGTCAGACGAGATATCTGACCAATCTAACTTATCTCTGCGTTGTAATGTCTCTTTCTTTGGAGCGTAATGAAATTATCTGTCTGAAACCAAGTAGTAGAACCATATAAAATAGGCAATATGATATCAGTAACAACTTATATATTTTATTTGAGAGATGTCTATATTTTATTTGAGAGTTGTCTGAGCTAAATATTTTGCCTTGTCTCGGGGCAAAGTGAAATATATGTAAGATTGGAAATGTAAAAATAGAATTAAAGTATTACTCATTTGTTGTGAAAAAGCATAACAATTTTTACAGTTATTTAAAAGTTAATCAATATCAAATTTATATGTTGATAACTTTTTTTTCTTGACTAGATTCTAATTTTATTTCTTTGTCAATTTAAATAAGGCCTAAGATCACTGCAACATATTACATTGTAAATTTCTTTGCACAGAAATGGTCAACTTGTGTCGTCATTTAACCAAACAAAAGATAATTATATGTAGGTTTACTTGTTAGAATCTTGTATTTCAATTGTTGTGAAAAGTCAAAATTGGTTACCAAGTCGGGAATCAAACTCACAAAGCCTTTGGCAGAGTCGTTGTGAAATAAGTTAAATTTGCAGTAAAATGATTTGTATTTATTATGTTACAGTTGGTACCAGCAGACACGAGTACGTCCGACTCGCAGTCGCAGTGTACAGATTCACAGTCAGGGGATGTACCCGCAGAACGTCTCGGTGGCATTGGTGACAGTAGACCACCATCATTTCAGTAAGTCTTTGTACTTATATTTAGCTTTGTGTTTTTTGTGACTGGATGTTATTTTTTATCACCATCATTTCATAAGTCATTGTAAGCTTTGTGTTTCTATTTGATTAATTTGAGGTTAGTTTAGTATGAGTACTACATTTGTGTCCTTACATAAATTGTATATTATCGTCCTTGACCTGTGCCAGGATAATGGTCGGACGTGGCACTATAAAATTGTCGGTGAACCAATTGAATTTATTGAGGATGTTAGTACAGTGTCATAAAATGACCTAAATTTTCATAAACAAAATAATCAGATTAAAGGATTACTGTGATCAAAATTAGATGATGTAGTCAAGGATACAAATACAAATAAAAATCACATTGTTTATGTAGCATATGAACATTTTGAAACGAACCAAATGTTTATAAATGCAATTTCATTCCAGTGCAAATGCTTCCTCGGTGGCCAGTAGGGATCAGAGTTGTGACACATGTACGGAAACAGACTCTGTAGTCAGCTCAAGGCGAGGTCAGTACTGTGCTTAATTGTATTTGTGTGTTGTTATTATAGTTGTCTTGGCAACATGTTCTTGCTACCTCTTTACTCTAGAGTAATTTGCAAGGGGAGATAACTGTGAATTTATTTTTTATCAATTTTATCTGGTTTCTACTTAATATCTGCAAAAATGTTTGTTATAATAATCAGATCAAGACAAGTTTGTTGGCCTTCTACTTTTATTTCTATAATAAATGATATGTTTGTGCATTTAGCTTTGGAATGGTGCAGTTCAAGTTGTGTCATTGTTAAATGACAATGCTTCAATGAAGTACAAATTCTCGTGGAAGTTCTAAATTTTACTGTAAAGTTTGAAAATTTCAACAACAACAAATAATTAGAAAATGTTTTATTTATGCACAATATTTTGTGAATAACCATGCAATATTGACAAATAAATGTAAATAAATATTTTGATATTTGTCATGACTTATTAATGTCTTTGTTCATTACTTGGCTTGTGAGGTATAAAGAACATATGATTGCACTGTTGTTGTGTCGCTTTAATATTAATTGTGCCGATCGCTTCTTACATTACATTAACACGCTGTGAGCATGCTTAGAAAGACAAATTCCTTTGATATTACAATCTTAGATAATGAAGAGAATGAGAACCACAAAAATTATGAAAGTTGGGAATTTTGTTTCGCAAAAATAATCTTTTTGCACTGATCTGTATGAATGTACCTTGATCATTGGATTGCTTTTGTGGACTTTTGGAGAAAACATATCTCTTGATGTAAAATGCCAGATAATGTTCAGTATTCTTTGGTTGTATAGTTATTAGATTTGTCAAAATTCTACGTTATAACAGATGTAAAATCAGATTTGTCCAAAATTCATATTATAACAGATTTAAAATCAGATTTTTCAAAAACTATTTTATATTAGATTTGTCCAAAATTCTGTTAGATTTAAAATCAGTTTTGTCCAATATTTCAGTGTGATAACAGATTTAAAATCAGATTTGTGTAGTATTTCAGTGTGATTACAGATGTAACATCAGATTTGTGTATAGTATTTCAGTGTGATTACAGATGTAACATCAGATTTGTGTAGTATTTCAGTGTGATTACAGATGTAACATCAGATTTGTGTAATATTTCAGTGTGTTACAGATGTAACATAAGATTTGTGTAGTATTTCATTGTTATAACATATGTAAGTCCTACACCATGTTAGGTACATTCTGTATGTTGTAATAACTGTGTATCCCGTGTCAACCTTTGATGCTTCCCCTGATTACTGTCAGCCATATTGATTTTGTGTGAAAATGACAGTGACATTTAATTTTTAGTTTTTTGCATGTAGCCAGAGGGACTATTACCATTTCTTTGAATGTTGAAACCTACCTTGTACATATATAACACAAAAAGCCTTGAGACACAGATTCGTTGACCTTTTGGTTGTATTTTAGAAAATCCTTTTCCGTGTAATTGTAGAACATAATACTGACAAAAATAATAGCTTTAGTAATTACAACATATTAATGTCACCAGCATCTATACTTATTTCTTACAGATTTACCGTCGTTTTGTTCCATTGTTATTAATGTGATGATAATATAGCCTGTGTGATGGATAAACATCCCTATAAATTAGACACACAAAGCATATAACAATCTGTATTATAAAGATCACGATCATTTGACCTTTAGATTGAGAAAAAAACAACATGATGTTCCGTATTTTAATCTATATATCTCTGTCAATGCTTTCATTCTATGGATAATGTTTTTATAACAATTAAATGTTCTCTATTAACTTCACGATTTTATTTCTGCCTTTCATGCTATTATTATCATTCTATCATCAGGGCCAACAATTCATTGATGATGTTTTTATAATGGTTGAATGTTGCTTATTTTCTTTCCGTTTATTTCCCATCTATGGTATCATTCTATTATACATGTTCTATAATATTTGAGCAGTATCGTTAATGAGTGTTATGATGGGAGAGTATTAATATCATTTAGTGACGTTAATATCAAGTAATCATCATTGTATTTGTCCATTTATAGAGCTTGACATTCTAAATAATCTGTCGTTTCGCATTGATATTGCTTTTCGATATCAGATTAGTTTCCTTGATTTCTACTTTCTTTGAAATATTATCCATGATTTCATATTTGTTTAACTAAAAAAGAAAAGTAATTTGTCTTCTGTAAGTCAAAGTAGATTTGTTTGTTTGTTTATTTGGGTTTAGCTTCCTTTTAATTTATCTATAAGTCATATCGAGACGGTGTCTGCTTGTGACAGTGCACACTTATGGTGACTTTATAGTGCTGTCTTGTTGAAATATGTTGCCGCAGACACATTGACATGATTCCTCACTCGGTCACATTATCCTGACACCGAGCCAACCAGTCCACCTCCTACCCAATAATGCTGAGCGCTTAGCAGGGAGCGAGAGGATTGCCTAATTTTGATATCTTAGGTTTGACAAGACCAGGATTTGATCCCACGACCTAGGATTTTAGCATAAGTCTACCATCACAAAGCGTACACCCTAACCACTGGGCCACAACACTGGTTAGGTCAAAGTAGAACAAAGAACATCCACTTTATACCCAGGAAATTACAGATTGGAATCAACCTCCTAAGAGATGAAAATTAGTAATTTTATGGCTTCCCTGCGAGGTGTTTGGCATAAATGGTTAGCACAAGTACTGGTTGCCTCAGGGTCAGTATTATGTGACCTATTGGTGTATCATTCCAATGTATCTGTGGTATGATATAGCAGTGAGGCAGTACCATACAGTCAGCCGAGTACACAGTGTTGCAAACAGACACATGTCCTCTGTTGACTTATGGCCTAGAAAATTAACCACACACACACACACACACACACACACTGTAAAACTAGCAGATATATCACATTTATAAATATACGCCTCTGTGTATAGTTTTTAGTGAAATTTGTTCGGCATGCAAAGTTTGCTGGAAAAAAAATAATTCAAAGCTAACATAGATTTATGGAAAGATATGGTAAAGCCACATTAGAATTGCCGAGATAGAGATACTTAAAAGTATACCACATTTTCAGAGATGAAGACAGTTAGCTCAATTTTTCAGAGATTAAGACAGTTGGCTCAATTTTTCAGAGGTCAAGACAGTTTCAAGATTTTCAGACACTGTTTTCTTTAACGCGAAAGATGTTATGCTTGAACTCACGAATATGAGATATAAATTATAATAAATAAACTACGCATTAATGATTTATTTAAACAAAACAGTGAAAGTTAATTATAAGGATCGGCATAATAGTGTCACAAGTAGATTATAAATAGATCATGATCTTAAGGATTTATTGTGATTGATTTAAATGGAACAGATTTGATAAGTTGAGATCGATAATTAAGGTGTGTGTTCTGTTCAATCATCGACCCTTATACACCTGTGTACTCGATACCGTTAAGTACAGGTATTTCTTTAAGAATCATTACCCCGGAAAAATACAACACCTTTCTATACACTACCAATAAACATAGATTTGTAAACATTCCAACTGGAATTGCTTTGTCAAACAATTTGTCTTTTGTAATAGAATACCTTTGTATTAGCTAAGCTTTCACTTGTAAAAGTGTGCGTCAAACAGGCAGCATTGTAATATATATATCTAGCCAAATTTGAATTAGGGTTCTACCCAATAATACGATACTAATCACACAATACATACAATTGTTATAGGCTGTACGGGCCAGAAATCATTACGCCTAAATATGCGAGATTAAAGATGAATTATATCACAAATGCTTTATGCAGATTAAATTGAATTGGAACAGCAAGTATGTGCTAGAGGGAAAACACTCTAGTGTTGATCAAACCGGGACACGTACATGTGACAATTTAAGTGTTTCCTTACAGATCCCGGACGATTTATCATTCTTATATCAAAGCTTAGAGATTTCTTATATCATTTATTATGTGGAGTTATGAAGTCAATATTGGATAGATTCCATTGTGGATTACAGTCGTTCAGAAGATTTGATATCTTGTAGCAACCACAAAGAGATCGTTTCTTTCTTGCTGGATATTTGTGACATTGTGGAAATTAGAAATTTGTGAAGTCTTTGGAACGAAACAGAAAAATGTGCTCTGGAAACTTAAGTTTGGAATTACCAGCGTCATGAGGATCCATGAGTCCTATGTGTCCAAGTATTAACCTTATGTGCTTAAGGGAATTTAAAGTATTGGCATTTGATAACAGAAACAGTGAGCTTTACTAATGATCAAGACCAATATCTGTCTTATCAATGGATATGATGAATTTAAATTTTGAAGAACATGGCTAAATGTGATTTTATCCTAAAGATGTGAATATACAATAGATAGATAGCCATGTCAGAGAAGAGTGGTCAGTAATTTCTATACACAAAGACATACTTGACCATGTGACCATCTGATATGGCATGGTTTGTTGTTATAACTAGGAAGAAAGAACGAGATGGAGTTGGTAACTTACAGCAAGGTAATAATCGACATCACCGAAAACAATCATAACATTCATCTTAAACTATAAAAACAGGATTCAACCGCATTGCACTTATGGTCCAAATTGTATGAACTTTCACCATCAGTCAATTAAATATCACCCTTTAAGTACATCAGCCAATTAAAAATCTCCCCTTAAGTACATCAGCCAATTAAAAATCTCCCCTTAAGTACATCAGCCAATTAAAAATCTCCAGTTAAATGATGATTTTGATGCAGACCCCAAGTGTTACATGTTTATAGTCATATTGGGATTGATAAAGTTTAATGCGGTTCAATAATCATAAAGTTAATCAGTTTTCTTCAAATGGTCAATGTTTATGCTAATGAGATAACTGACAAAAAAAAAACTTTGATATCACACTTCATATATCTTAAACTGTGGTCCATGTACATAATTACGTCAGTTGTATTTTTTTAAGTCCTAGGAATTATTCATAAATTGTTACTCGCAATATATACTTCCATACTTGAATACCACCATATAAATTTTAAAAGATAGATTGGAAAATATTTTTTATATGTTCAGTTCCTTTATCAAAACATTGCAAATTTAACATGTCTCCCCATTTTGAAAGATTTGGAGAAAGAAGTCGATATACTAGTTCTTGTGAAATATCTTGTTCATACATGTATACACTGTCATTGGGGGGAGTATTAGAAGGCAAATTCCAATCAGGGAGTGGAAGCTGGATTTACAAGGGGGAGAGCTATGGAGTAGTTGGCTTCTTGGAAGGAATCGTCACAGTCAATTTAACAGCATAAATGTCAATAGTACACATACATCACTGTCAGATGGCAGCTCTTCAAGTACATACACAGACTGTATTGCCAAAACACACCCTTCACACAGATCTTACAAGTAAATACTTATATTGTGTGTACTCACCCAAACACACCCTTCATGCAGATCTTAAAAGTAAACACTTTAATCTACAAGTACACACATACATGTAGACTGAATTTATTGAAAAACACAGCCTTCAAACAGATCTTACAAGTATATTGTACAAATCTATAAACATTTGTCTGTATTTACTCAAAACACAGCCTTCCCATAGATCTTACCAAACAAAAGTTAAATGTACAACTAGATATACAATCTACTTTTCCAAAACACACCCTTCACACAGATTGACCCAAATAAATCTTGAGCATGAAAGCATGAACACTGTTTGTTGCTTGTGGTTTAGCATCCCTTTAACTCATGTCTAGGTCATATCGAGACAATGTCTGCTTGGGACAGTGCACACTGATGGCGTCTTTATAGTGCTGTCTCACTGAAATATCACCCCACAGACACATTGACATTGATGTGATACTTTACTCATTCACATTATCCTGACACTGAGACAACCAGTCTTCCTCCTACCAAGAAATGCTAAGTGCTTAGCAGGGAGCGAGAAGATTGCCTAATTTTAACGTCTTAGGTTTTGACGCAACCAGGATTCGATACCACTACCTTGGATTGTAGCACCAGTCTACCAGCACGAAGTGAACACCCTTACCATTGGGCTGGTGAAAGCATGTTCAGGTTGTTATTTTATAGAAGTAGCAAATACGAAAAGCCAGGACAACATTCAAAAGCCATAAGTTAAAAGACAAATTAAAAAAAGGGGGAAGCTCACATAACAAACAATATAAAACAAATGTTAAATTAAAAAGAACATCACACACATCTAAAGATGATTGCTTTTTACTATACCATTAATATTACTTGGGTATTTAGTTGAGGTAATGGGGAACGATGCCTGTAGATGGATCAGAAATATCATTTTAATCTGAAGGAAGTGTGTGAGTGTGTTTATATTTACGTTGTATATCTTACATGGGGAGAGGGGATGTAATTTCAGTTTGAAGGTAATTTGTCTTTTGGTTGTTACTATATATTGTATATGCATTAGTACAGTCAAACCTCAAGAAAACTGACCTTTTAATACAGGTCCAGCTTACATTGTATAGTTGAAATAATAAGAGAAGGGATCTTAAAATTCTGGCCTTTAAAGACAGGTGGTTGTTTAAAAAGAGGTGGCCTTAAAGACAAGTTTGTCTGTATGTTGGGAGATAGCAGCTACATTTTAATCTGAAGGTAATATGTGTTTTAGTTTATCCTGTATATCAGACATGGTGTAATGGAGATTAGTTTGTGTACATATAGGTGGATCCGAGCTATCATTCTTATTTGAAAGTTTTTTGCATTTTGGTTTGTCCTGTATAACATACATGGGGAGAAAATATGAAAAAACTTGAGTGAATAAGTGTTTTACTGATAGTTGCTTTCTGCCTGTAATCTTTACCATATGTTGTAACTAACCGAGCAGATAATGAAATTTATAAATGTAAACTAAGATGTGTAAATAGCTGACAATGCGTCTTCTTTAACCGTTCAGTAACACCAACACAATCACTAACTCTATGATAATTGTGGATGGTCATATAGAAGTGATAATTCAATACTGTCTGCCAAAATTGTTAAATAAAATTCAACTGAAACTTATGTTTTTGAGGTCCATAATCATACATGAAAATATCAAAATTAAAAAAAAAAAATCGCTTTATTGTATGATACAGCATAGATGGACATGTTCAATGTTGTGTGACGATCCCATTGATTGGCTAATTTGAACAGTTTAATGAAAAATTCCTTGTTTCTATTTTGATTGAAGCAGAATAATTGGACAAGCATATAATGTGTTATGGAACTATTTAAAGTGTGTTATTGGAATTTTTGGCATAATGTTAATCAATATAAATGCCCATCTTGTTGAGTTAAAGGGACGCGTAAAACCCCATTAAAACAAACAAACAATAAATAAGTTATAGATAAGCAATACTTAAACAAAAAGAAGACAGCAGCAGTCAGCTGCAGTATGCACTACACATATTGTGTGCATCTTTATTATCTAAATCAGCCGTTATACACTGAAAATTTAACTCTCCTACTTTTAACCTTGGAACGCTTTCAACATTTGTTAATTCCTAGTATTAATGATAAAACGCATTGATTATATACACAGGGATGAGTGGTATTATGTTATTTAAAACATAAATTCTCAACTAGTCGTAGGAGGTTAAATGCATATGCAGGATGAAATGTCATAGCAACCGTTTTCTTTGAGGCTATAATAGAATCTATCAACGTGATAGAGACCAATGTACTGTTGTGATGTGCACTTGAGCAGAAGAACATATGGATGCATTCGGTTGGCTTGTTTTCCTACAACAAAATAATGTTTTTGTTAGGTTTAAGTTTGTCCATGCAGGGTTTGTTTTTAGCACTGAAGCAAGCCAAGGTATTTGGGACTGTAGAACCAATATAGAAAACTTGTGGTTAAAACTACTTACTCAAAACTACACTGTGCAGGGTTCTTCTGGTGCTGATAAATCTAATTAGTGCCCTTCGTTAATAATATTTATTGTAGTTATATAGTCACGTGTATATGTGGTAAGTGTTTAGTACATTTAGTATTTAACCTGCCATACACTGATACTAAATGATGACTCAAAGTTGGTCTGTATGATTAGGTGTGCTTAATTAGAGGGGTTAAAATGTTTACAATCTTAAGGCCTCACTGTTTAGTTCTTAATATTTGAAGGTTTGTGTAAGGACTGGTTAGTTTGGTGTCAAAATAAAGTGGCTTTTGGTAGTATCCTATCAATGTGTCTTTTGGATGATATTACAGTGAGGCAGCTGTAGGAAGGTTGTAGTTATATACATGTATTTCTATCTATTTTAATTTGATTTTACACTATATGACTCATGTCTTGGTAATACCTCTATATTAAAAGTAATCTCAAACATAATTCTGGATAAAATGTTTATCACAATGTGTTCTCATCAAATTATCTTAGAATTATATGTTTGACTCTGGAGGTAAATAGGTATACCAGATTCGATCTTCAATATGCAAATTGTATAACCTGCTTTAGCAACCACCTCTATAAAGAGACCATCTGAATATAAAGACCTCTAAAATTGGGCCCCTTGAAGTCTAATTACACTCATTTGTACCTGTATATAAAGACCACCTCCATATAAAGACCACTTTTTTGGTCTCTTGTATGGTCTTTATAGATAGGTTGATTGTACAATATGTACATTTATTATTGACGCCGTCTCGATATGAACTTTACATGAGTTAAAGAGACGCTAAACCTCAATAAAATAAAAAACATTATTATTATTATATAGACATAGACTGTATTGTGTGGTATGACTTGAAACTGTGGTGTGTGCTAATACATGGTCTGTTATAAGATTCCACTTATAAAATACCAGTTATATGTATGTACAGATAGATTATACAACTTGATCATTTCATAGCTAAATTCTGGGCTTTGATGAGACATTTGGGATTTCAAATTGCATTGATTTAATTCTACAAAGCTGTAGACTGTCTGTATTAAGTAGGTCGCTGACTGACGTTTATTTAAGATGCATGTTTTAATGCTGCCAGCTGCTGTATCGGTGTTCTACAGAGTATAAATAATGCATGTGATATCTGTTGTAAAATCTTGTCTGTTTGCTGTTGTAAAAAACTTGTACCAGACTTCAAAAATTCTCAAATGTGGAAAATGTATTTTACTAAAAGACTTTGTTGGTGCTTTATATTATAAGAGTGCATTGTAGCTGTGTGCATTGTTTCATTGATGGACATGGACACATAAAGTTTATAGACCTGTAGTTTTTAATAAAGTAAAAAGTCTTATGAAGATGGAATTTGACTATAACATTGTTGGGTTTAAAAGAAATGAAGAAAAATTACGTTTATTGATTTATTGATACATGTTCAGTACAGATATTCTGTATCCAAAGTTACAGTACTTGATAACTTTTCAGTTCGTCACTAGTCACATTCATAATATATATATATACACCAGACAGCTAATATAGACTGATTTGTGTACACTAAGTGAAGTAGCACCATGCATATTAAACATTGATACATTGCAACCTGCTCTAGCGACCACCTCTATAGAGAGACCATCTGTACATAAAGACCACTAAATTCTGATTTCTTGAAGTCTAATTACAGTGCAACCTGCTCTAGCGACCACCTCTATAGAGAGACCATCTGTACATAAAGACCACTACAATCAGGCCCCTTGAAGTCTAATTACATTTATCTTACCTGTATATAAAGACCACCTCAATATAAAGACCACTTTTATGTTCACTTGGATGGTCTTTATAGACAGGTTTGACTGTATCTGTAATGTATATGTACATCATCGCCAGTCAGCTTTAATACACTTATTATCTTGAAGTGTCATACAAACTACAATGATAACGGCAATGCAGGTATTGAATAAAGTGCCAAGACATATTCTTTACAATAAACAGGTGGAAATACCACTACCAAGGGATGACATTTATAGCTGAATAAATTATTAATTACCCGCAAGTCCAATAAACACATTGGGACAACTTATAAAGCTAGCTGCCTGTTGATACTAATCAGACAGGTGTATATTACAGGTTCACAATACGGTGAAATATTCTGGAAATGATGTTAAGCCCTAATTATACATAAATGTATTACCATAAGCAGGTTCAACTACCAGTGCTATAGTCTAATTATAAGTGAATGCTAAATATACAGTCAGCCATAAAATGACCATAATATTCTGTAATTTGATCATGTTTGTTTTCAAATGAAGAATATTGGTTTCACAAAATTAGCACAATTTAGGACTAATTACGTTGTTGTGTGTTGTCACTTTAAAATGATAAGGCATTGGTTAAACTGACTTTTCACGCATCAAGTGTAATTTCTACCAATTATTTTGGTTCTTTATGATTGATTGAAACTTTCTTTAAGTCGTGCTGTATGCAATTCATGGAACTGATATAGAGAGATACTGATCTTTTTGTACAGTTTAATGACATGTTTCTTCATAGGTATAAAGTGTATGAACAGGTTTCTTCATATATGATATTATTTATGGACAGTTGGACTTTAAATGTAAAGTTTATGGTCTCGTTTCTACATAGATATTATGGGTTATAGTTTACAACATTTTCTTGCATTGGACTCGGGATTTAATCATTCACAGTTTTGTGGTGAAAAATAAATATGTTGGTGTGGAACCTACCTGTATATAAATGAAGTAATATATATACATTTATGTGAATGTCAGATATTTCAAAACAACTCATACTATGGAACCTCTATGGTACTTAAGTTGACAGTGTTAGCTTGAATATGTCAAGTGGGTTCTAATCAAAATATTTTGGTACAGAGCATTGTAAAAGTTTTCAGTGTGGTGAAGGGTTACACTTTGGCTAAAATGAAAATAGAATAATTGCACAATATGATGTGACCCTTCATCCATATCAAACATTATAGATCTGATATTGTTAGCTTTAATAGAGTAAGTGAGTTTTAAACAAAATATTTTGGTACAGAGATTTTAAGTGGTGAAGGGTTAAATTTTGTCTAAAATGTAAATAGAACAATTGCACAATATATATATCAGAATGATGTAAACTCTTCATCCATATCCAACATTATAATGGAGTCGTTCAGTTTGTTAAATATCCTTTGGATTGTGAAGTTAATGTGATTGTAAAACTGTTAACACACATTCTTATACTGTAGAATCAGAAATATTCGTTGGGCTCAAATTTTTTTGTATTGAAAATAAAGTGATTTCGTTGACTTAAATTTCGTTGAAAATACTTAAAGTGTTCTTTTTAGAAGGTATGTGAAAAATTTTGTCATGGTTTTAATTTCGTCAATCTTTTACAACAACGAAATAAAC
>JAUMGZ010172553.1:0-14804 GCA_032359645.1 Pododesmus macrochisma | reverse complement strand
AATCTACTGCTGGCAGTGGTTTGGATATTCGAATATCCAATCTCCAATCTCCAATCCACTGCTAACTTCACGTACATTAACAAGACTTTGTCCAATGCACGTCATAAGGGGTTCTACTGTGGCAGAACTATGTAGTCTATGGTGGCTGATTTCTACCATTTCGTTATTTCGTTATTTCGCGTCGAAATAACGAAATAACGAAATGGCAAAAATCAGCCACCATACTTGTCTGAGTTTAATGTACATCCGTTATAGTAGTTTCATTTACATGTAGCTGGCATTGCATATTTCAATTTGCGATGCATTCTATTACTTAATGATGTTTGTTGGCTTTTTTACTCGGCCACCTGTCCCTCTCATTCAATAGCGAACACAGTAGCAGTTATGCTGATTTGGAATTTAATCTTTTTTCTGCCATTTCTGATACATTATCATCAAAAAATCATAATTGATTATTTAGGGATTAACAAAACGGTATTTGAATCGTTTTATAGCGCACCATCTATAAATAAAGTGTAATATGTGCAAACTTGTTATACAGGAACACTAGTTATAAGTATTAGAATATGTCTGTTAAATACATACGTACCGATATGGACACAATTTGCCATGATAACTAGAAACGATATATGACATAGATCCATCTTGTAAACTAATTCCGGTGCTGTATCTAACCTATATATAAACATACAATGCATCTATAGAAGCACACATATAGTTTAATGTCTGTCCGGTCTACTTTACTTCCGTGATTTAAAAATAAGATCAGTCACGCACATTATAATTAGAAGGTTGCATGTACTCGGTTACAGTTCACGCTGTGTCTGACATTAAAACGTTTTTCCTTAAAGAACATCCGTCCGTTTGTGGCTGTCCTAGATTTAATACCCTAATATTAACGTGACCACTTGAACCACTTACAAAACATTGTAAATCGGACCTGAGGATGTTGATCCAATATGTAATTTAAAATTTCTTCGGCAGATTTATATAACGTTTATTATTTTATTGTTCACGTTGTTTGTTGTATTTATTAGTTTACAGCCTTGTAAAGTTGTAAACAAAACCTTAGAACTCTTACTTGGTGACTTATAAATAAGTAAACGTCAAAGGTCGTCTATCCTTCATTTCTAATTATGAAATGTGTTATATAGAAAACCCAAACTACACAAATCCTTATACGCTGAAACATATGAAAAATCTAACGGTTACTAATTATAATATAGACTTTGAAGATGTTCTTTTGTTCAACATTACTATAAGAAATATTGAAAAGTTATATTAGAAATATAAATTAATTTATACAGAAGATGAAATTAAAAGAAACAAATATTAAACAAACCTGCATATTGGATTTTGGAAAAATATTTCTTTTGAATAGTAATTCTATTTTTGATAGCAGTGTTGCTTTTATCTTATGTCTTATGTGCTATTTTGTAGTGAAAGATTGACACCGAATCACTTGATACATTTGGCATATACTGGTGTAGTGTCATACGGGTTGCTTCCTACTAAAATTGGTTGAAATTGGCTTTAATGATTTTTAAGAAGTACTACATGTATATAACACGTTAACGACGATGGACAACATTTGGTATATGTATGCCTTGAAAGATGATGGTGTAAAACTATGACACTTATTCATGTCGTAAGTATACCTAAATATTCCCTTTTTAATCCACCCATGTCACCCCCGTCTTCCCCACTGAACGATACATGGATATTCATTCAAAAATTATATTCGTCTCGTTTTACGACCCGGAGATTCGTCTTCAGCAACATTGCTCTGTTGACGTCCAAAGTATGTTGCTCTCCAGGTACGAGCGTATTTCTCATCCACCATTTCAGGATAGCGGCCAAATATAACTCAGGTCGGCAAAAGTTAAAAAAATAAAATAAAATAAGAGGTCCATTAGGTCTTTACGTCCATCTTGATGAAATAGGTAAAATATAAGTATTTTTTTGGCATTTGAATACGTTTGACCATAGGGCCATGTCTTGAACAAAATTGGTTCTCCGTGCCCTAAAGTTACTACATACAAAATCATTAAACCCAGGGTCTTCTATTTAAACAAAAAAGGAATGATGAGTCACAAGTCACAATGTTTGCAGTCCTTCACAGCAACAGTGTTATGTTTCGTGTCATGCCTGTGACCTTCTTAAATGACAACTGTGCCAAAAATATAGGCTGCTGGTACAAGTGGTTTGGTGGTTGGGGATCATCAAATCATCGGCAACTATTGCATCCTTCTTGTGAAGCCTAAATTCTCATAGATATTTGATAATTCTGTGGTGGCCGCATCTCATCTTTTTGGTTGAATAGACAATATTGCAGTGCTACAGGGCATACATAACACAGTATTTGAAAGGGTTCAGATCCATATAAGAACACTCAGATTCCATGACAGTGCCAAAAGAGCGTCTGTTCCAAAATGTTGGAGGGAGACCATGAAAACGTACTGTTAGAAACACAGATGTGCGTACAGTGACACAACTCCATGTTCAGAAAGGAATTTTTTTTGACGTAACAATGAGACTCGTTATATAGTGTACCATTCTGAAGTAGAGATAAGTCACAAAGAGTTCGGTACACCCGGTTTTTTAGTTCGACCACTGTGATTTATAAATCCCTTGTAGCAATGCACTCTGTAAGAAGAACGCAAACATTTGTTTGTTTGTTCGTTTGTTTTTTTGTATTAAGGGCTTATTGTCCGATCAACAGCTAAGGTCATTTACGGACGTGCCAGTTTTACTGGTGGAGGAAACCGGAGTACCCGGAGTAAACCACCGACCTACGGCAAGTCACTGGCAACTATCTCACACTAGCACGCCCCGGACGGGGATCGAACTAGGAGGTGAAAAGCTCTTATGATTACAAGTCGGCGACTTTAACCACTAGGCCACCGCGGCCCCTGAACGCAAACATGATTACACCAATACAAATTGTTATACATATAAGATATGTAATATGGACGGAAAAAATCATTGTAAGAAAATTCATATTTCAGGAAAACTTTTCAAAGCTCGGGTGTTACCACTTTGTAACCCCCTCGGATGGAAAATCCATATCTTACACACACATACATGAAATAATCTTATAACCTTCTGCAACACTAACGCCATTAAGAGCAAAGGTTTCTTTTAAATCTGATAGCCCCAAATCATTAAGAATATTCTCCATGCTGAAAGAAAACATTCTCACTCAATATTAAACAGAAAATCTCCCGATACATATTATACACATTCTCAATAAACCGGTTCAAATGGTGTCGGCCAAAAAGATTCCTGGTAAATGCTTCACTTAAATACGTAGTATATTCAAAATGTAACCTTTCGTGTTACTTTCTATTCAAATAACGATTTATGGCATCAATGTTAAAATAAGCGTTTTGAACATGGCGACATGGAAAGGATTGTTTTGTCAGTTTAAGATTAAATAAAATTTAAGACATGTTCATGTGTCAGTGTTTATAATCATATGGTTAAATAATATATTAACTCATATAGGGTTGTAGACTGGGGAAGTTGGCAATGGTTGGGTAAGTAGGGGTTCATTACTATGATTTTCTGAGGGATTTCGCTGAGGATTTTTGGCAGTTTATTAAATGTAATTTAGTTTAAAAAAGAATGAAAAGATCAGGAGCAGGCCCCATCACAATCACCACCCCGCCTCTCGGCTATCAGGCCCTGTCACTACATTTCGTTTGTTTCTACTAAGATATTCCCTCGTGAATAGTTTTATGTCCACGTATAACAGTGATGGAAAAATTATTTCAGTATTTTGTTTTAACCAATTGTTTCGAAATGTAAGCTTCTGTGTGCACACACATGCGGGACGTTGTGGATGCATGTGTATGTTCACACGTGTGTGATGGTATGAGTGCGTGTGTATGCACACACGTTTGGGATGGTGTGAGTGCATGTGTGTTCACAGACGTTTGGAATGGTGTGCGTGTGTGTATGTGTGTGTGTGTGTTTTAATTTTATATGGTTATGTTCTAACATGAGACGACATTCTCCCTGAAAAGTGAAAACAGCAACAATTTTTTCAACTGTGCATGCAACTGTGTAATTTATAAAAATGCACTTATTTCGTTAAAACTTCACTGGGGCAAAACTTACATTTTGCTCGAGATTGGGTCATTTTAATATTTAAAAAAGGCACTAACGCAAAATTCAACCACAAACACTCACCCACACGCAGTCTACGGATCTTATTTTGCACACGATTACTTTAAAAGGTGCTGTAGGCCTACTACAGGCTACATAACTACAATTTCAAATTTAGATAGATATATCTCTTTTCTAAATACAGATAACTGTATTTCAAATACAGATATCTCTATTTATAGTAGAAATACAGATATCTGTATTTAAATAGAGATATCTGTATTTAAATAGAGATATCTGTATTTGAAATACAAAATTATCTGTATTTAAATAGAGGTATCTGTATTTAATGAATACAAGAGGCCCATGGGGCCTTAACGGCCATCTGGATAGGCATTTGAATTCTTTTGACCTAGGGTCACGCCTTGAACAAATTTGGTTCTCCATACCCTAAAGCTACTACAAATCAAAGCATTAAGCTACTTTTGGCCCCTCTAGCTGTTTTCGAAAAGAAGTCAAAAATGTGAAAAGTTAACATATTTGCTATATATGCATACGGTAGTGTTGAACTTTGACCCCAAAATGCATAACCTATGTTTGTCCCCAGGGTCACGCTTTGAACAAACTTGGTTCTCCATGCCCCAAAGTTCCTACATACCAAAGCATTCTAAGCTCTAGGCCTTCTTCAAGTTTATTAGAAGAAGATTTTTGATAATTTGTCAAATGTTCCCCTTTTGCGCCTCTTGTGGCACCACCTCGTGGCTGAAACCCATCATGTTTACAAATATGATACCTCTTCCCCTAGGGATGCCTTCTTCGAAGTTTGGATGAAATTGGAAAGAAGTCAACAATTTGAAAAGTTAACATATTTGCTATATATAATATAGTGTTGAACTTTGACCCCATAATGCGATAATATTTTCAACCCCTGAGTCACGCCTTGAATAAACTTTGTTCTCCATGCCTTAAAGTTACTACATACCGAATCATTAAACTCTAGGCCTTCTAAGTTATTACAAGATTGTTTTTGATATTTTGTCAATTTCCCCCCTTTTGGCCCCCAAAAAGGCGCCCCTGGAGGCCGAACCACTTTATTTGAAACAAATCCCTTCCCCTACGGATGCCTTCTACCAAGTATGGGTGAAATAGGTCAAGTTGTTTTGGACAAGAAGTCGAAAATGAAAAAAGTTAACATGTTTGCTATATACATAGTGTTGAACTTTGACCCCAAAACGCGTAACCTATTTTTGACCCCAGGGTTACGCCTTGAACAAACTTGGTTATCCATGTCCTAAAGCTACTACATACAACAACATTAAGCTCAAGGCCTTTTAGTTTATTAGAAGATCATTTTTGAAGTTTTGTCAAATGTTTCCCCCTTTTTGCCCACTAGTGGCGCCCCCTGGTGGACCAGCCCCTTCATTTGAACACATTTGAATCACCTTCCCCTAAAGATGCCTTCTACCAAGTTTGGATACATATGGTATAGTGGTTTAGGAGAAGATATCGAAAATGTTAAAAGTTAACCCAAACGGACGATGGACAGGATTTGTATCATGAGAAAAGTCCACCTTGGACCTTAATTCGGTCCAGATAGACTAAAAAACCCAAACGGCTTGCCATAATTAAGAAGTGTTAAATCTCGTCTTTTCGGAGTGAAAAGTCGAAAAGACGAGATATTAAAGTCGAAAAGGTTGCTTATTATCGCGTAAATGTTTTTTGTCGTTTCGCGTTTAAAATGTCGCCGCGAAATGACGAAGAGTCGAGATTCCAAAAGTCGAAATAACGAAATGGCAAATATCAGCCACCATACATACCGGGTCGTACATTTATGATTTTTTACCAAACAACACGCTTGCTTTCTCACATCTATAGAAACCATAAGGCGTTTTCCTTTAGCCATTACTCTTACCAATTATGAGGAGATACGATGAACAGTTAGTTTACAGAAGAACGCCAATCGACGGATAATGGATGGTGCATGATTTTAGGATAAGTTTGTCCTAGTTATCCTAGAGGTTTGTCAGAGTGAATTAATGCTAAATAGCAATTCGAAAAACCTTAGTAGCATTTTGATAAAACGAGATACAAGTCAAATAAAACAAAAAGAGGAAGTAAGGTGCAGTGGATGTCAGTCTCCCATTTGAAAATCTGCACGAGATGTAAACATTTCAGAAACAATATTCAAAATGGCCGCTTGTTAGCCATAGTATTCCACAATTTAAAATGTTTTCTCAAAAACAAGATGATTGCAATCAACAGAACGAGACACATTGACAAGTCAACAATAACTGCATCAAACAATTCAGCACCGGAATAAAAAGAAAAGGAATTGACGTCACAACAATCCTCAAGACTAGAAATCTATGCGGACCGAATAAAGGACAAAAGTACTACAAAAGGGTTCAATAGCTGAAAAAGTATATCTGTATGAAATCTTCAAGGTAAGCGCCCTTGCTGTGGCAATTTGATAAAGTCTTATATGTCATGCCGTTAAACGTATGCTTTTTCACGTAATCTAAGTGTTTCCTACGAAATTTTGCATGGCTGTCGAGTCCGACACATTGCCTTCCTGTGATAACGACACGACACCCTCTAGAGACAATTCTTGATCCGCCCCCGATTTTCTTGTTTTTATTGGTGTGACCTGCTCTACTTATTTTAAATCAGTTGATGTGCTATGTATTGTGCGGCACTTAAACGATCTATCACTTAATGTTGACATAAATACGGCATGATCTAAGCTCACTTTAGTGACATGAGATACTTTTCTAATAATACGCTTTATGTAGCTTTTATACACCTGTGATCCTAAATAAAGCGAAAAATATTTAACGTAGCTTTCCGTAATTATGTTTGTTTGAACTAATTAGCTATAATTAAGTGTCGCCCATCGTTAAACATCAAGTTTAATTCCGGATAAATAAATAGTATAATAGACAACGCGGCGTATTTTGGTCTGTGATTGTTCGTATGTAGTGTTGTGGTTAGTAATGAAGTGTCTACCGGTAGATTGTAGGTGTTCCAAGTGTCCTTCTCTTCCGTACAAAGACTGCTGTAAAGTTATTTTATGTTCCAATGATGCAGGACTCTGTCGTATCTCATTATAAACCATAACCACTCCTTAAGCGTGTTTGCGTGATCCCTGTGTATGTAGTCTTTTTCCCTTTCTTGTTATCAATGAATGAGAGTTCTTTGTGATCAAAGTAGATCGATAAAAGTGTATGAAATAAACGAAATTTACTATTTCTGTATGTATCTGAAATATACAGAGCTCTGTAAAGGACACTGAAATGTTAAATATAGTTCTCTCCCAAAGAAATTACTTTTTCTTCCCAAGAAAATGCATTGCGTCCAAGTGGACGTTGAACTTTAAATGGACTAACAGAGATATCTTTTAAAGTTTTACATGTATCTTATATATAAATATCTGGTTAAAATGCTATTTAATATATGTGTTTAGAATTAAAGATTTCCTATTGATTTTTTGATAACCCTGATGTTCTTACCCAGTTGTCTTGCATGTCTTGGTACAATGTAGTAGGTTGGAAAATTTACAAGTTGCCTCTACTGTACCTGTAGTAGGTTCAATGTGACCTCTACCCACATTGTGACTAAGCCATTCTATCCTGTTAATTAACAAAGTAAAACTTAATCGGTTTTTGCAAACTAGCACAATTCACAACTTAACAAGTTCTCATATGAGTTACTTTCTCTGACCGACTATCACTAAAGACAATGATATCATCAATGTAAGCGTCTAAACACATTTCCATTTCTCCAACAACCTTCGAAAATAAACGTGCGAAAGATGCAGAAACACATAATACGAAATGAAAGGACCACACATTTGAAATTTACCAAAATCAATGGCAAAGGCGTCTAAACACAATGTTATTATGTTGTGATACCTACTTAGTATCATAATCTAAAGGAATCCGATACAATTCCTTCGTAAGAACAAGTGTAGGTGTGCATTTAGCTCTACATACCTTGTTTACCATCTAGTCATCGTTCATCTTAGGAATCAGATTAAGATCAAATTCTTTGATTTGATTATGTCCTCTGTAATCGACGCACAATCTTATGGAATTGTCTGTCTTCTGACAACAACAATAGGTGAACCCAAAGACTACTAGATGGTTCAAAGATCCAAACGCAACAGATCATCTAACGCCTTTTGGACACTTTTGTTCTTTCTTCAAGAGGAATAGGATAATGTGTCTATGCTTATGTGGATTTAACCGAATGAATAGCCAAAACATGTACGCTCTTGAATATCTGACAACATCTAGCTAGTGGCTTTAAAAAAAAAGTTAAATTGTTTTGATCGTATAATTGGTATGAATGTCACTAGTAGTATTCTTTTGTACAATAACAGGACACAAATATAGGACATCCTTCCTCAACATCAACAATATTGACACTGTCTTTGTCATCTAAAATATTATCAGATTCTAACTTATACTTTATAATACATCCTCTTCCACAACATTTGTTGGTTCAACCTTCCTGGTCTAGTTGCATGTATCCTAAATCACTACTTAGACGGTGCGCGAAGGGTGTTCCAAAAATAATGTCACTTGCATTGCTTCTCCTATACTACAAATGATTTGATCATTTTAACTTGCTCTGCCCTTCAAAATAGTCTCCATCTGATTACACCTTTTGAGCCGGTCAATCCAATTTTGGAAGCACAGTTCATACTCTTCAATGGGGACACTTTTCAGATACTGATAAACAGCAGGTCCAAGGGCATTTCTCGATTTCCAGATAGATGATATTTTAGTTTGGGAAAGAGAAAATAGTCGCAAGGGGCCAAATCTGGTGAATACAGAGGATGTGGGAGGACCGTAATCTTCTCTGACTTCAAAACCTCGGTCACAATGCGTGCCTTGTAAGTGGGTGCATTATCATGCAAAAGTCGGAGGTACCGGAGTCCCGTTTTCGGACGGCGAATTTTGTAGTACTTCTTTAATTTTTTCAGAACAACGTTTTTATAGAACTTTCTTGTGACCGTTCTGCCTTTGGGCACCGGAATTTGCATAACAAGACCCTTCTTATCAAAGAAAATTACATACAAAAACTTGTTCACTGTGCGTATAAGCTTGGCAATACTTGGGCGTCTCGTATTTCAAGTGGCCTAAATTCGGTCGGACCACTTCCACTTTGGTTCCAAATGGTAAACCCAGGTCTCATCACCAGTCACTAATTGTCGAAAGCCTTTTTGTTATATTTAGGGTACATTTACAGAAGTGATTTTGCATTTACAACACGGGCTTTCTTCTGTTCATCTGTTAACAAATGGGGTATCCATTTTGCGTTTTTTTTTTCGAAGTTTCAGATATCATGAACTCTTGCTAACGATAAGTTTGTCAACCGGGCTAATTGCCTCACGGTGTATCGGGCATATTTTTTTTTAAGGATATTGCAGATTTTTTCGATGTTGCTTTTAGATGTAGTTGTTGCAGGGCGACCTGGGCGAGCAGCATCTTTATATTGCTGCTGTCCAGCCCTAAGTTTAGCTAACCAACTACAAATAGACCTGTGAGACATTTGACACTCCCCATACTGAATGTCGCACACTTCACTGTAAATATCTATAGGTTTTGTGCCGAGTGTTTATTGTAATGAATACGCTACAAATGTACACCGTACAAATGTCAGTTTTATTAATTACAACATGTGGACTTTCACAGTAGTTTATAACTTTTTATAATGAGTAAACGTAGTAAGAATAACTAGATTGTAATAAGTTTTTCCTCAATTTGAAGATTAATGACGCGGGCTTTCTTGTCGTAGAACCTTTTTGGTTTTTTAACTTTCGAACCTCTTTCCACGACTAGTACACGGATTAGGTCCTATGAAATCAATGACAATCCTCTGAAAATAGGACAATAAGAACCTTAACCATGGGAGTAATTCCCACTCTGCCTTTTACAGCTACTTCCTTGTATAACGAAGAAGTATGCAATAAACGTCACATCACTTGTCACGAGATTGCAATATCACGAGCACTCGATTTCTTATCTCTCTGGGGTTCGGGACGGGGTGTCTCACACAGAGTTTTCACTCTTTCCTATTATTAATGTCATATTTATCGGAGGATTGTTTCAGATTGCATTTGTTGTACTCTCCAGCAATGAGGAACCATTATTGTTCTAATAGACTTACCACTTTCTCCAAGAAACACTCTGTATAAAAAAAACTTCCTGTCATATACGCATTATGACTTCCAAACTAGAGTAACTTCCATCTCGATAGTAACCACTAAAGAGGGTCATTCCTGTTTTTATCGACTCCGTCCTATCACAACAAGTACAACTTACATGTACAACTTTTTGTCATGGTATCCCTAGTTTTCCGTAGCATTGACCTCACAAAACATGTCATCCTTGGCTTTTGGACTGACTTTACATCTGACCTTGCTAATATCAAGAAGGTACTAACTAAGATAAACAAAGGCGACATTTGAAATAAAAAGATAGGACGAGTGGAATCAACCAATCGAGAGACATTGACAAGCCAACATCAGCCGTATCAAACAATTCAGCACTAGAATAAAAGGAGAAAATTGACGTCAAAACAATCCTGAGGACTAGAAATCTCTCCGGATCGACTTATGACGGTCACTTATAACAAAACTAGACGGTGTGGTTAAACCTTCCCATTTCCCACATAAGACAAGTCTAAATAGTCTTAAGTATAGACATACCTTTACAAATTTAATAAATGCACTTATTAGCGCTGTAATTCACCTCAACAACAAACAACCCAAATTAATTGTCCATAAAATATAAAAAAGTGAGACATGTATACCATTAAACATATCATACATCTTGCCAGTTTTGCTGAAAGGCTAAACTCCATTTATGATAAAAGAGATGTTTTATCCGAAACCCATAGACGCAAAAGTTAATCATTAAATATTTTCTGTTTTTAATTTTCATAACACAAAACCATTTTTTAATATAAATGTACATATTTAATGTGCCATTAACATTCACATAACACCGAATGTCTAACCTAAACATTAACATGTTAACACAATAAGTTTTAACATTGAAGGACAGTCATATTCATCATTTCAGAAGAAAAACGTCCTGTTGAAACTCTTCTGAGCCTTTGACATGAAACAACTTCTTCAATTACTGAAAATATTTCGAGTCTTATTATCGAGTACAGTTGATGAGACGTGTTTGAAACCACATCTTTATCATGATTTAATAAGGAATTTATTCACATTTTAATATAAATGTATATAAGTAAAATTGAAGCAGAAGCTTTCCACGGATGCCTTTCGATGCAAGTTAACCATGTTGGGTTTTCATGAAAACAATTTACTCAGCATATCCTATAGCTTTTTTTTTTATCTTAAGTTCAGTTTTTTCATCATTTTAATCCTAGTCTTTTCTTTTCTTTTTCTTTCTTTCTGTAAACATCTACATTTCGATCTTTCCAGCAACTCTTCCTCAGTTTTATAGGCCGGTTTCCTACATACTTCCCTGCAAAGATAAATATGATGTTATTATATGTTCAATGTATGCTCAACTCTACTTCAACAACAGGTCCAGTTACTGAAGAGTGAAGTATCATGTCAATGTGCCTGCGGAGTGATATTTCAGCACTACAAAGTCGCAACATTGCGCACTTTCACAAACAGACATCGTCCTGATTTGAACTAGGCACTTGTTGAAAGGGACTTTGAGCCTAAATAAAACAGCAACAATTAACTTGAATTACTTTTGAGCTTTCCTTTGAAGTTGTATAATAATATAATATTTCAAAAAACAACAACTGAAACCAAAGCAAAATCATATATGTCTAGGAACGGAAAATCAATATATACTGTTGACAAATCAAACCGTGTCAATACCAAAATTTCATGGGATGCTTCACATCCGTAGTATTTCTATAGATCAATTATTCCTGAGAAGCGAAGATGTTATGTTACAATTCTCTAGAGATTTCACTTCAACACACGATTCAAATTATCTTGGCAAGATAAGATGTTGTGAACCGTAAGTGGAACACTTAATATCTGAATGTTCATCCTCTATATAGAAACATGTAAGATAGTCAACAACTCTATATATTATTGAACAAAATCACCTGGTTTGCTTTAAGGAATAGTTTATTCATAATAATTGGTGAGTATCAAACGTAGAAAATTAGAATTGTAAAATACACCAATTTTGTGGGTTTTTTTATCTTTTCTAATTTCTTTTATAAAAGTCCGAAAGATTCTGACAGTGACGAACATCTTAGTTCACCTTAAAGCAGGTTGCCCGCTGTGTTCGTTTTTAAGAGTCTATGCATGACTAAATATGTTTGAATAGTGTCTTCATTTTTTGGTCTTTCCAAATATTTAGCATGTCAAAATGTCTGGTGTCATTTTATCTTAACATGTCAAAATGTTTGGAACTTTTTAGTACACACATGTAGATGTAAATCTTTCAGAAGAATAACTTATTCTATCTATATACCTCTTTATACCTGTTAAACCCTATTAGCAAATTGTTCAAACTCTCCAGAGACTTCCATTCATGTTAAAAATAACAAACACAATTTAACTTGAAACAAATTAACGTTTTCCGTGTAATAAAACACAGAATAAAATGTTCTTCTGTATTAGCATCAGGATACCTGACTTTAGATGTTGACAATAAAGGCTAGGGTTTTGCATGCAAACAAGCAATCTTACTGTTGAATGAAATGAACATTATCCTTGATTTCTGTTTTATCAAACGATTTTACGTCAAGCATAAAGATATACTTAATTAAGTATTTCATATCATAGGTCACTTCAGTTACTTAAAAAAATATATGTTGGGCCTTGGTGTGGTCTGGATTTAAAAAATATATATACATGTACATATATATTATATTAAATCATTTTGGATATGCATATTTCAACTTAGTTAAAGCATATAACTTTCATATAATTTACTCTGTATTAGAACCTTGGTTGAGTATTTGCGGAGATTTTTTGTATATCAACCTTTAAAATTTTAAGTTATTAATTGAACATACCCTTGTTATACTGCTAACATTTTTTCAAATATGTTATTGTCATAATTATGTTATGTTGATCACAAGGACGTCCTAAACAATCTACGTAACATATTCTCTTCTTTAAATATGACTTCTAAATGTGCATGGCATAAATTTTGTGGTCGTCCATTTGGAGGAGATATAGAATACTTTCGTTGTTTCTCTTGATTCTTCCATGCAGGTTTGTGCTACTTTGATTTAGCATTCCTTTTAACACATGTCCAGGTCATATCAAGACGGTGGCTGCTTGTGACAGTGCGCACTGATTGTCACTTAATACTGCTGTCTCAATAAAATATCATACCGCAGACAAATAAGATACTGATTTATACTTTACTCGGTCACGTTATCCTGACACCAAGACAACTAGTCCTTCTCCTACTGAGAATGACGAGTGATTAGCATGCATCGAGAAAATTACTAAATGCTAACGTCTTATGTTTGATGTTCCCGGTGATCATACCCGCAAACTAGTACTTCCGTCAACGAAGTGAACACTCTCCCAATCGACCTACCGCTGCGGTGCAAAAAAAGTTAGTAATAGACTGTAAATGTGTACTGATCGTTGTAAAGAATGAGGATCAAACACAAACTGGTTCGGCCATGTTAAATCTTCTATTCTTAACAAATACAGGTTTAATCTACCTACATCTTGATATATTTTTTCTTAATATGCGGTCTTGAATGACCCTAACATTTGAAAACTATGAGTTCATGAGGTACACCAGGTACAACTTCTTTGTGTACGGGATGAACTGGCCAATGAAGCAATATTGATAGTCAAGTACATATATACTCTATCGAATTATCCTAACCCTATTTTAAAAGTACAAACAAGCCTTACAGTCATATCATATAACTGACGTCATTAGTCTTTTACGTTAAGCAATTTAAAACTGAAAACAAAACGTTTATTTTCTTTTCCAACTGAATTCTTACTTTGTCGAAAAATAGATTTTAAAACACTTTGTCAAAATATTGACCACCATAATGTATTTGTTTTTCTGCACTAACTTGTTCAATTTGTAACTCACAACTGTCCTTTAGAGAGAACACAGTGAATGTTCTCTTGATTAATAAAATCAATGCCTCCATGCAAATAAAATGATTGGTCGATTAATTAACTTATAAACAAATTCTTTATGTATGCATATAATATGATTTATAGATAATTGATAGTGTGTGGGAGATACCGTTAAAACAAATTCGATCACCTAATTCTAAAGTATCCCAATCGTTTGTCAGTTGTAATAGCTATAAGTGTCCTATGTCATATTCCGTGTTGTTGATTTAAATTGCTTAATTCACAATATATATTTGTATTGCAATAAAAGACTTTTAAAATGGTAACTTGGCACGTGAGAAAATGCATTGAACATGTCAAATATTTGGAACTTTTTAATTTACAATTCATGTTGATGTTTATCCTTCAGAACAATAACTTATTCTTTTTATATACCTCTTTATACCTGTTAAACCCTATTTGTGTACGGGATGAACTTGCCAATGAAGCAATATTGATAGTCAAGTACATATTTACTCTATCGAATTATCCTAACCCCATTTTAAAAGTACAAACAAGCCCTATAGTCATATCATATAAATGACGGCATTAGTCTATTACATTAAGCAAACTAAAA
>JAUMGZ010172542.1:0-14805 GCA_032359645.1 Pododesmus macrochisma | reverse complement strand
AACACAGTAATAGTGACAAACTAGTATTTACTGAAATATCTAGTATAAACTTAAATATCAACACAGTAATAGTGACAAACTAGTATTTACTGAAATATCTAGTATAAACTTAAATATCAACACAGTAATAGTGACAGACTAGTATTTACTGAAATATCTAGTATAAACTTAAATATCAACACAGTAATAGTGAAAAGCTAGTATTTACTGAAATATCTAGTATAAACTTAAATATCAACACAGTAATAGAGACAAACTAGTATTTATTGAAAGATCTAGTATAAACTTTATGTTTTAAGAGAGTGTCCTTCGACAGTGTGCTTAAAAAATTAATACAAAATCAATTATTTCTTTCCTATTCAAATACTTGGGACATTTAATGGGCTTATCATTTGTTTGAATGTAACATTATGACATGCTCTCATATGTTTTGAATTTGACTGCTTTAACTGGTAAGTAAATTTGATCGGTGTGTTACTTACCTGGTCAACAGGTGAAAACTGGACACACCACACACCACGTTTATGTCCCCTCATCACACCCAACAAGGACAGGTCATCCACACCCCATAGCTAATAATCAGGTAAACATAATTAATGAAAGTGTTTAAATGACAACAATTACATGTCACTATATTTAGTATACAATTAGAAAATTTCTAGATATTTAACGCCTCCCTCCCCCCAAAAAAAAATTTAAAACAGAAAATAAAGGAAGTGATGATCTGAAGAACAAAACATTAATTCTGTCTCTGCTGAAAAATCATTTCTTTAGAAGATAATGGCCCAGTACCATTACATTCCACAAGCAACATCTAGATACAATTCAGAAATACAAAGGGCCAGCATATGTATCTGCTTTAAAAAAATTAATCTAGAAATAGGATGGTCAAGCTTACTTTTCAAATGAGTTTGTGTGAATGCATTACACTGAAAGATGTTTTTTAATTGCCTTGTATGACCTTCTTGACATCCAATAACTGTTTTATAAGCTTATTGTTGTTACTAATATGCATAGAATGATCACAGTTTGTTCGTTTGTTTTATTGGGGTTTAACCACCCTTTAACTCATGTATAGGTCATATCGAGACGGTGTCTGCTTGTGTCAGTGCACTTATGGCGACTTTATAGTGCTGTCTTACTGAAATATCACATCGCAGACACATTGACATGATACTTTCCTCGGTCACATTATCCTGGCACCGAGCAAACCAGTCCTGCTTCTACCAAGAATTGCTGAATGCTTAGCAGGGAGTGAGAAGAGTGCCTAATTTTAATGTCTTAGGATTTGACACAACAGAGATTCGAACCCACGACTTAGGATTATAGTACCCTTCTACCAGGGCCACCGGGCTGGTCAGAAGGATCACAGACATGCATTTAATTCTGCTGATCATGACAAGAGAATGAGCATGAATGTTTTTATTCACAGTTAATATTTAGTGGAAATAATAGACAAAAGACAGTACATTTGTAAAACATTTATCTGAAACTGTTATAGATTGGTTATGCCATATTTCTAAATCATTTAATAGTTTAATCTTGAGAAATACCTTGATGATTTTATCTTGAGATCCAGTGGCTAAAAACTTGTCGTTGGGTGCCATAGCTACAGAATTGATGTCCTTCTCATGAGCTATTTCAGTGGAAACAGAATGAAATAAAGCAACTTCGTCTGTAGAAAATATTGGTAAACTCCATGTCTTTAATGTACGGTCTTGTCCTCCACTCACCAACATCTTTGGACTCAAACTGCAATAACATACGAGTCATACTTAGGAAAACTCTCAACTTAAGTAATATAGAGACAGATTTTCTTAAAATAAACTGCAATAATATACAAATGCTATTTTAGGAAAACTCTCAACTGAAGTAATATCACGACATATTTGTCTTCATATAACAGAAGTAAATAAATCATTATTTGATGAATGTTTCATTTTTAACTTAATTTCAAAACAAATAAAAGTCAATTAGCACTTGTGGTGAAAGTTGTAGTTGACTAAGTGTAAGTAAAACACATTCAGAAATGACATGGTGAAAACCTCTAAGGTCCATTTAAAAATAGTACGAAAACTATAACTTTGTACCTGAAATTTTTCATGTACAAATTCATACTAAATGTGAACGCAGAAAACATATAAATTTTCAAATTTTAGGTTACCATGAAAACACGACAGTTCCAACAGCATGAGTATGGCCATGACCTTGTCCCACACACTTGACACGACCAATGTCTGTATCTAGCCTCCATATACGTACACTGTTATCCTAGAAGTATATTAAGCTCAAAATTAACTTCTCTCAATTTTTTTGGATTATAAAATATAAACAAAACTTAATATTCAGCAGGCATAAAAATGTTCAGAAGTATGCACCACATCAAGATAACTTAGACATAAATAAACTGCAATCAAAATGTAAATAAAAAACAATTGCAATAATCCAAGGCTAATATGTTGTCTACAATAACAAATTGAACAACCAAAATACTTTTTTAAATCCTAAAAAAACACTGATAAATTTTTCTTGTTATACATGTTCATTGAGAAGGTTGATTTTCAACAGTAAAAAGTAGAGCATCACTGCCAGTTGTGATTTTACATAAGCAAAAATCTGTCACCCTATCGTGTGTTTGGTCGTATATCAGGACAAAGGTTGGCTGGAAAATTTAATGAATGCGCGGTAGCACATTTATAATTAATTTTCAAGCCAACCTTTGTCCTGATATATACATGCCAAAGGATAACAGTTTATTGCTTAAATTCATATTTTCAAAATATTCCAATGGGATACCATGCATGCGGTGCATGAAAATATTTAAATAACCCGCCTTTGTCGATGTGGTTAGCGTTGTTGATGGAATATAGCCAGCTAGCAGCAGAATGGTTTCGTTTACAATAAAGTGCACCGAGAAAAACATTTAAAAAGTAAAACAATACCAAATGTATCTCAACATTTATATTTAGTTTTGATTTAAGTATTTTCATGTTTCAATGTGTTCGGCATCCAACGGCCATGTTTGTTTACATTGAAGATAAAATGTTACCGCAATCTGTGTAGTGGAGTAAATTACTACGCGCAACATTTTGATGATGAGGCTAGCAATGGCGTGTATTGCGAGATACACACCAAACGAATTTACTTTAGTTTAATGGAAATATCTATAGCAAATGTAACTATAATCCTATCAACAGACACAATTGCAGAACTATAAGAGTTAGTGTTTGTTTTATTGAGGTTTAACATCCTTCTAACACATGTCTAGGTCACTTTGATACTGTGTCTGATTAATGACAACTTTATAGTGTTGTCTCGCTGAAATATCATGCCACAAGTGTTCAAATATTGATTACATGCCCCTTACTTTTGAAGATGTAGCAATGAGATTGTGTTTCTTCTGAACAGCAAGACTGAGTATAATGTCACTGTGACCTTGAAGGATCTGACAGTCCCAAGTGGCTACTTCAAATACTTTAAGATGTTCACTGTTGGTTGCCATGACGATATGACTGTCATTCTCCCCAATAAACTGTAAGTCCAATACTTCATCTGTATAACCACAAAACTGAACAGAAGAGTCAAATTAATGTCAAATAATTTCAATGTTAAAAATACCTTTTGTGTTTGTATTGAAGTTTAGCAACATATACATGAGCATTATACAAAGATTATACAAAGACACAGAAGTGTTTATGCAATGAAAACATGGTGAGGGAAAAACAACATAGAAAACCACTTACTTTTAAAGTGCTATGAACATGTTAAATTATAAATTCTCTGATCCAGAAGTCATATGATGGAACTTACAACTTGACAACAAAACACTACATTCTGCTATACATATGTTGATTTTCTCATTGCAGAGAAGTATTTACGTATTTACCTGCTTCTTCAGACTGAGATCATCAATATTAAAGATGGATATATTCCTGTCAAACGTGACGACTACCAGTGCGTTTATGTCTGGAGTATGGAATGCCTGGATGATACCCTGGTCTTTAAAATTGCCCATGTTTTTCACCAAAACACATTTAAACTTCTCCATATCCCATATCTTTAGTACTCCTGTTATTTATACAAATTGGTAGTAAATTGGTATTACCATATAATCACATCTTGAATTTTAACCTAAATTCAATGAAGTTTATGTTACGCTGCAGCCCTAACAGCTGATCAATAATTATTTTCTGATGATGCAGGTCAACTTTGACAAAACCCACTGATAAACTTTTCATTGTAATTATTCATTGCGTGAGTCATACAACTTGATACTTGTTGAAACATATACTTAGTTCATCAGTAACTTATGGCTGTTATTATTTAATCGTGGCATGTCGTAGTTGTATTGTAAAAGGTTTTTTTCTTTGCCAGTTTACCAATGTTTTCATTCATCTTTTACACTTGGCGTGGTGGCTCACTTTTTGTGTGACATCACGTTTTCATGTGCTCTTCACTTCTATGGGTTGCTTTGTTTGTGTTAAGGGCTTATTGTCCGATCAACAGCTAAGGTCATATACGGACGTGCCAGTTTTACTGGTGGAGGAAACTTGAGTACCTGGAGTAGGCAAGTCACTGGCAACATTCTCACACTAGGCCGCCCCGGATGGGAATCGAACCTAGGAGGTGAAAGGCTCTTATGATTACAAGTCGGTGACTTTAACGACTAGGCCATCGTGGCCCCTCCCTCAAATCTATAATCATACTACTTGTGAAGATGTATTGGCACCTATCACACTTAAGTAATGAGAAGCTCAGGACTGGAAAGAATTTCAAAATACTGTCAAATACCATGCCTATTTTGACAAGACTATTTACATTTTTAATCTATAACAGCATTGATTAATCAAATCATTGTTAGCATTATACATGGTATAGTTCAAGTGGCCTTACTGATGAAGATATGTAAACATCATGTAGACTCGGACAGCTTCAATGTAATCAATACATGTATACATCCTTGTATATCGCAGGTACAATAACAGGTCAAAATCAAATCAATAAAATGCTTCAGGTTTATCTTTTATTTATCAACACTTACAAACAGAGCTCTATTGGTTTTCTTTTATTCATTATAAGCCGCAGTAAGCTTCTACATGACAAATAGAGTAATGCTATTCCTGCACGATAAATCTCACAGCAAGTTGCAACTTACACAACAGAGGTACAAATAGTGACTATTATCATTATACCAGCGCTAATGTAACAAAACCGTACAAACAATATAATCATACATATTAAAACAGAACACTAACTTTTACACACTAGTCTTCTGACATCTCATCATCCTTAAACACAACCTTTTGATTATTTGACGAATAAACAAATGAGCCATATTTGTTAGAACTTTAAAGTTATGAAAATAATAAGTGTCCACTTAGGCTGTCCCACTAAGAAATTATGTGTTCCTGAAAAACCATAACTTTAATCATGTTAATTATTGCATAGTATAATTTTGTAAATTTACAATAATCCTACTAATTCATGCTATAGAAAATCTCACAGCTCAAAATGTAGTGTTGACGGAAGATTCAGGGGTTTCAAGTTCTAAGTTCACTTTCATAGTTCAACAGTCATTTCAAATTCAAAGTTCAGCAGAGTAAGTTTTGTTTTTCTCAACCTGTTAAATTTGGCTCTCTTGGAGGAACTTAGGTATAACAAATATACCTCACAGACACCAAAGGACATCAAGAATCATTTGCTATCCATTTAAGAAAGTTAAATTTAAAATACTCTTACAATCTCCTTTAGCTTGATCAATAGTGTTGAATTGCAGTGGCAGGGTCCATACAGGTTAAAAGCTTAGCACAATAAATTTTTAAACACAAATGTCCTAACCTGTTGCATTGTGTAACTACTGTAGTAATGAATTTCTTATGATATATATCCATTAATGCAATTTGTTCTCAGCATGTGCAGTCTTTGAATGAACAACATTAGGTCAGTCATACAACTATCAAATGCATACAGAAGATACATGTAGGAAACTATTAGAATACAATGATCTGCTTGATGCTGTCAAGTCCTAAATCCTACATTTTCTGCAATGTATAATCGTACATACTCATCATAACTACACCCCAGTGTATGCCAAGGACATCAGACAGTCTGACCTGTTAAAGTAAATTTTTATTCAGACTGATAAACTTTCCAATATATCTGGACCAAAAGTCTGGTGTTTGGTTTGTCATTTACTGATTTATTAATAATATATGCTCTCTGTCAGACAAGTCCTCTTTCGGTCTTACATTCTGTCAGACAAGTCCTCTTTCGGTCTTACATTCTGTCAGACAAGTCCTCTTTTGGTCTTACGTGTTTCATAAGCACATACATGTAGGACCAAATGTCCTGTGTAAGGTCAGAGACTTTTGCACACACTGATGTCCCCATAAAACAAACATAATAACCTAGAAGCCAGGGCAGTATCATAGAACATGAGGTTCGAACATTACCATTACATGGATGTCCTTATCTGTATCTGTATTTCTAAGTTTCCTTCGTCATAGAAGAACCTCTGCAAGGAGTAGTAACAAGATTAGTATCATAACTTATCTTAATTGGGGAACTTATATATTAACATCATCTGTATGAAATCCAGGTCTATCAAAGACTTTGTCAGACACAGCCGATATAACTTCCCCGCTACCACCACTACTGTCAAGTTTAAAGTGATAGAGTGGCTGGTGCTAGCCATGAGAGCATGTAGATTTAATCACTATTGTCGAAAGTACTGAAACCTACAACAATCAGTGTCTCCTAACCTTTAATGCTAAATTAGAGTTAACTGTAAGTAAATCTTATTTCCCAAGAACCATACCATAACAGACTGAAACAAGCTGTAGGATCTACAAGTCTGTTCATCATTATCATGCAACAGTGGAGAACTTCAAGACTTGTCTCCTCATTAACAAAATTAAATCTATGACATCTGATTAACACAAAGTTGCGATTACACATTAAATCTGACATTACGTGATGTATTCTCACAAATAGAGTGAGACTGTGGATTAACTTTCTAATACAAGATTCAAAATACAAATATTTGAACATAAACAAATGTCTGCACATAAAACAAAACACATACTTTTGTTAATTTTGTACTTATCACTTATAAATTATAAGATTCATTGGTGAAGTTTGAATTCAGCTGGAGACTTCTCGCTAACTGACACTTAAGTGCTTTCCGATATAACCTTTATAAATCAGGACGAGTTTGACAGTAGTTTATGACACTCCATAAACTGACACTGTGACAGCCAAACAAGATTTTTCTGTGTTCTGCAACACCAGTAGACGTCACTTTATCATTCATTCGTGAATTTCGGTGTATTTACTGATACCAATGAATGTATTATTAACTTTTAATTACCTTGTTTTTCCTTGTCAGTGATTATCAACACTTATGTTTCATTGGAAGCCATAAACAAGGTCTGCAAATCTATAAACCACTCTATCCCACGTTTCCGTTGTCATCGGTTGCCACGAAGTACAAGTAGCGCCCTCTGTCGGTTTAGCATTTGGAACTTCTCTCTATTTAGTTATTCTGTACGTAAAATTAACAAAGTTCCGAACACAATTTTAAAGTGAAAGTAGATAATTAAAAAACGTGAAAATATGGAAAAGAAAACAACGTTTCGTTTGTCTGATTATCATGCAATTGGATTTGATTTAGATCACACTCTTGCCAAATACAAACTTGTTGAAATAATAAGGGTAAGTGTATACAATTGTTAGTTTTTAAAACCGTATTTCAAGAAATCTACGAGCCGAAATAGACTTGTATGGTGAAAGCATCCGGAACAAAGACATTTTATTTGTTTATTTGAGTTTAACGTCCCTTTAACTCAATTATATATGTTTGTTATCTGTAACCGTTCAAGGAGAGGGCTCAAATAGGCTTGCTGCTGCCCAACTCCTGTTACAAATTGATATTTGTAATAATATATTGCAATTGAATTGTATAGGTCATTTCTGTATCTGTTACGTTGTAGAATCCAAGTTTGGTTTTTATATAACGGTAGAGAGAGCGTCGTGATCTTATCGGCGTTGGTTCCGTAGGGCGGTCTTGAAAGCCTCTACGGAATCGGCATGCACTACTGGTAGATGTTTCCAGTGTATAACAGGGTCCACAAAGAAGGATTGTTTGTATTGTGGTGTTTTGCTTTCTGGAATAACTTGTGATTTATTATTGTTGTGAACGTGTTTTTCTACTATGTTTGATGTTATACAATCTTTGAAGGTCCTAGGTTTAATGTTTTGTTTTGGTTTTGATGATCTAAAGAAATTATTTACAGGTAATGACGGCACCAACCCCTCAACCACCTTGTACATCATATATGATATAAAAAACACACATTATCAAATCGTGTGGGTTTTTGATGTCGTTGACACTTAATTTCGGCAAATAAAGGTCTGAAATTGCCTTACATATGTCTTCGTAAAGAAGCAATGAACATTTTGATATACAACATGCTATTCCCCTATGACTTTATGTGTTCTACTTGAACAAATATCGCAACTAAATATAGGGCATTTTTTGCTAGCTCTGCAAGCTGATTTTGACATGATTGCTACACATGTTAAGATTTCTTCAGATGTTCGTGTTTGACCTATGTTTTTATTGACGATTTCTACTTTTGACCTTTTACACTTGTCACAGAGAATATTCATACTGCTGGAAAATTCTTATTTTTATCACACACAACTACTGAAAAGAGCGCATTTCTGTCATTTCAAGGGTAGATTTAACTGCGTAAGGGGAGGAAGAGCAAAGGGGCAAATAATTTACAAACTGATTTTTACACCACTATTCATCTGTAAATGAGTTAGCCTTCATGTGTAGATTCCAAAAATGCATATATGTCCACACTTTAGACAAACATCTAGCAGACAGGAAATTTCAAATTTTATATATGACTCAGATTACAAGAAGATCATCCGAGTCTAACTATAGTGCCCCCCCCCCCCCTTTAGAGCACTCAAAAATTGTACAAAAAACAACATGATAATTACTTAAAAACCGTTAACCTATTATCTACCTAGTGTATTGCCATGCGTAAAATCCATTGAGTTGTCCTGTGGTGGGGCTGGTTGATAATCATTGTTTACATTACATTATCAAGAAAGATAACTCTTACACTCTTGTGCTGAAAAATGCCACCTAGACTGTAAGATATTAGACTTGCCTTTTAGAAACTTAAAAATAAGTAATATGTTATACATCATTACGAAAATGTAAAATTGTACATTATGTACAACCTGTATATGTACAAATTATATATATATTATGTGGCGTTGTATTCTGTAACAAACATTTCGATTTGTAATTGGTAATTATTCATGTATTTTCTGAAATGTGTGAATGTGTGGGTGTGCATGCATGCATCCATTTGTGTGCATTTCTATCCTTCGTTTGTACAAAATTGTACATTTAGACATATGTTTAGTGTACGGTTGTATGCGTGTACGAACAGTGAACACTTGTACGTTTGTACTCTGTTGATTGTCCATGTTGTATACGGTTGTCTAGGTAGTTTTTGGTACTTTTTTATACAAAATTGAACATTGATCTCTACCCATCACCAGGGACAATTCAAAAGAAGGGGCCTTAACTCTTTGTATCCATTAAAAGTTTACAATGACGGGGAGATAACCAATGAATTTATACAATACATTCATTATGCAATGAAAAGGGAGATAATTCAGAATTGCAAAAATTGAAAAATTATCACCTGTTATGATAACTACATTTTATTTATATGGAAACCCACAAAGTATCATTAGAATGTATTATTGTTCATGCAAAGGCAAGTTTCAACACTAAAACGTTGTTTGTTGAATCACACAAGAAATGATTGATCAGCTTTATAATGTTAAAGTATCAAATTCCAATTAGCTGATTAAAAAAGACACCATGCATCCTATTAATGACATTATAACTTCTTCTGGTCTTGGTTTTGGATCAATGCTCCATATTGTTTAATCTGAAAATGACAATTATAAATATAATTTATTATACAACTTTGAATTTGAAAATAAAGGCAGAAAATTCAAAATTATTCTTTATGAAGAAACTTTAAATTAAGCGAATCATCGTGTACATATTTTGTATTCTAGAGTAGTAAATAAAAAAGCCATTTGACGATAATACATAGAACTACATGATATGATTAACATAAGCACCTTATTTTCAACACAATAAGACTTCTTACATGTTAAAAAAATAACATTTTATAGATCAGATTGAGACACTGAAACACTATTTCTCGTTAAACAGTTTTTAATCAAACGTCTTTGGTTATCTACGTAATTTAACAATAACTTTAGCCATTTTACAGCAGATCAAGAAACTATACTAAATAGTCCCGTTAACCAGGATAAAAACAAAATGCGTGAAATCAAATCAAGTGAATCCGCTCCTGTGTCACACACATGACAATAACAGAAATTTAGTCAAATCAACCAACAACATCAAGACGTTATATTAAGCTAAATAATATAGGGAGATAAAGTGGTGAAATGAAACGATACGGTCGGAAAAACGTTGAAGATAACACACAAACATGCAGATAAGACACGGGGAACAATAGTTGTAAAGATGGGTTAAATATAGACTATGAATCAACATATTTCATGAATATGATAAATTTTCAAAAAGCGCAGAAAAGAGGAACTGAGTTTGTTTGTTTGTTTGTTTATTGGGGTTTAGTGTCCCTTTAACTCATGTATAGGTCATATCGAGACGGTGTCTGCTTGAGACACTGTGCACTTATTGCGACTTTATAGTGCTGTCGTACTGAAATATCACGCCACAGACACATTAAGGTGTGACGTACATTGACGTATACATGATTAAGCAAACTTAGTATGTGCGCCTTCGATTTCTTTTGAACGAAACGAAGAAGCGTCGAGAATATTTAGGTGAAACATTGAATTAATTGCCATGACATTTGGTAGAGCTGATGTATTTTAAATCACCAATATAAACATGCAAGTTCCATAAAGTGTATTTACACCATGGCAATCTTAAGCTATGCTGGAGGTTTACAAACCTTGGTAAATTCTTGCAAATACATGTATTTGCTCGTCTAAAATTACTTTTGCCAGTAATGGTTATAGTTTGAATTTTCTGATTTGTGTTAATACTAATGGTCATTACTTATGTTTTTATTTTATTGTTTGAAAACATTGTTAATTCTTAACACACTATAGAACTCTTACGTGTCATACGAAAATAGTTTTGAGATATAAAATCAATCAGATTTATATTAGAAAATATTTCTCCAGATTCGATCTTGTTGAACCTTAAATACACAGAACCTGAAATAATTGCACTTCTCTTCAAATAAATGAACTCTTTTTAAAACATTTATTGCACGCATACATTGATTGGAGGAGCGGTTTAAATCTTTTTGATTTGAACCCCCTCCTTAAATCATTTAGTACGCCTTATTATCATGCTTAATTGATACTGTAAATCGCATAGTGTATTTACTATAATTGTTTTTTTTTTATCTTATTGTAAGTAATTAAATAAGACAGTATCTGATGTACGAGAAATGTATTCAAATATCTACGTTGTATTAGTTTGAATGAAATACGTCTTTGGATGTAGTATATTTAATAACTATATCATAACGTTATCGTACAGGACACTTTCACGACTGCATACATACACCACCTAATAGGAAATCATTTACAATAAGACTATGACATTTGTTTGTTTGTTTGTTTGTTTGTGTTAAGGGCTTATTGTCTGATCAACAGCTAAGGTAATTTACGGACGTGCCAGTTTTACTGGTGGAGGAACCCGGAGTACCCGGAGTAGACCACCGACCTACGGCAAGTCACTGGCAACTTTCTCACACAAGGCCGCCCCGGACGGGGATCGAACTAGGAGGTGAAAGGCTCTTATGATTACAAGTCGGCGACTTTAACCACTAGGCCACCGCGGCCCCAAGACAATGACATGTATTTATGACACCTCTAAATCTATAAATCAACTAGACCTTGTAAAATACACTAAAGAGATGTTGCTACATGTTATATATGTATGCTTAATTTAACATTTGTTGATCTTTTTTATGTTTGTGCCTCACCTTGCATGTCTTGTTTGTCTGGGTTTGTGAAGCGTCATTTTCCGATACCTTTAAATTAAAAATAACATATTTTTGAAATAAAATGTAATCTTATAAATAATCAAGATTAAGAAATTATCTTTTAAATAATTAAGATTTATAGATTATGTAAACAGCCTTCCCGTCTATGTCGAGGCATATGCATGTAAAGAACAAACAATTATATGCACACTTTTTGAGCCGCGAACCATCTGCCTTATGATTTGATTCAGCATAGACATATAAACAATGAGTTAAAAATGTTTCTTAATTGAAAGCAATAATAACAAAAATAAATTTCCTATAGGCTATGTGCCGTCCGTCAATGACGTCAAATCAACTGTTTCCGATTGTGGCGTCATTTTTACTTTCATTGAGGCATGAAAGGGAACTGAAATCGCTGTCATAGCCAAAAGCATTTATTTGTTATTAAAGATAAATTGATTAGGGCGATAGAATAAACTAACACACAGCAAACAATCCTTGGCCAAAACATTAGATTAATAACACAACTTTCAAACCCACGCGCCACAATATTTTCACTGCACATTACACCATTGGACATAAAACGAAATCTCACTTCCAGAATACGACCTATCGCTAATGTGACACAAACCTCACATTTTAAGGAGTGATACGGTTTTTTTATAGCCTTTAAACTTAAAAATATTTGACAATGCACGATAAATATATCTGTTATAAAAATAGCTTTGTATACTACTAGGTTTTCCCTACGAATGTGGGATGTTTGTTGGGATTAGATTTTGCAATCTATGTGAGAGCTCTTTGATGCTCGTTTTATCTATTGATCCTATTGGCTTTATCGAAAAGAAGCTTAATGTCAATCATATCAGTAATGCAAGGTGAAGGTCAGGTGCGAGTAGTCGTATTTAAACAAGGGGACATAACCGAGACACGAACTATTGTTTATCGCTTTATATACAATTTTACCACATACAATTATAATTTATACTTCCTAATATGCTTCCAGTGATTATACTGTATGTATAGTCAGAATCATTCATTGTAGGAAAAGTACAGGGGTATTTAAACGTGAGTATATATTTGTTTTCGACTTACCTCTCCTCGCCTATCAAAACGTGTGTATTCATTACTTGTTTGCTTAGTCACGTGGTGTATTTACTTAACAATATAGCAGGAAATAATAGGAATATTGATATGTAATACAAACACGGGGATTTGTCTGTGCGAAAACATACAAGAAAAGAAAAGAACAGTTGAGTTACTCTACCAAATGACGGGCATATCCTAACCATCTTCTTAAAATGGCATACCAACAGGGTGAACAATACTTTATGATTATTATGTACTTGGATTGATCCAGTCATATATAAGTACTGGATCTAAAACTACTTACAGAAATGTAAATTTGAATATAAAAATTGACAGTAAAGTTGCATTTCTTGATAAAGACAAGCGAAAATTAAAGTAATAAACTGCATAGATGTTGCAGACCTATTGGTATAACAGCAGCATGTGTCGCAGACAAACTTATTATGTAGCGCTAACATCTATGCATTGTATTGCTTAAATAGAACTCCGGGGGAACGAGACAGTCAAAGATGACTGACAAAGAAGAGAGAATGAAACTCCAGGGAACAAGACAGTCAAAGACGACTGACAAAGAAGAGAGAATGAAACTCCAGGGAACAAGACAGTCAAAGATGACTGACAAAGAAGAGAGAATGAAACTCCAGGGAACAAGACAGTCAAAGACGACTTACAGAGAAGAGAAAATGGAACTCCTGGGAACAAGACAGTCAAGGACGACTGACAGAGAAGAGAGAATGGAACTCCTGTGAACAAGACAGTCAATGACCACTGACAAAGGAGAGAGAATGAAACTCCAGGGAACAAGACAGTTAATGACGACTGACTAAGGAGAGAATGAAACTCCAGGGAACAAAACAGTAAATGTCGACTGACTAAGGAGAGAATGAAACTCCTAGGAACAAGACAGTCAATGACCACTGACAAAGGAGAGAATGGAACTCATAGGAACAAGACAGTCAATGACGCCTGACTAAGGAGAGAATGAAACTCCTGGGAACAAGACAGTCAATGACGACTGACTAAGGAGAGAATGAAACTCCTAGGAACAAGACAGTCAAGGACGACTGACAATGAAGAGAGAATGGAACTCCTGGAGAAAAGACAGTCAATTACAACTGACAAAGAATTTAGAATGAAACTCCAGGGAACAAGACAGTCAATGACGACTGACAAAGAAGAGAGAATGAAAATCCAGGGAACAAGACAATTAATGACGACTGAAAAGAATTTAGAATGAAACTCCAGGGAACAAGACAGTCAATGACGACTGACAAAGAAGAGAGAATGAAACTCTAGGGAACAAGGCAGTCAATGTCGACTGACAAAGAAGAGAGAATAAAACTCCAGGGAACAAGACAGTCAATGGCGACTGACAAAGAAGAGACAATGAAACTCCAGGGAACAAGGCAGTCAATGACGACTGACAAAGAAGAGAGAATAAAACTCCTGGGAACAAGACAGTCAATGACGACTGACAAAGGAGATATAATGAAACTCCAGGGAACAAGACAGTCAACGACGACTGACAAAGGAGAGAATGAAACTCCAGGGAACACGACAGTCAATGACGACTGACAAAGGAGAGAGAATGAAACTCCAGGGAACAAGACAGTCA